>MDKH01230221.1:0-13477 GCA_005239495.1 Nicotiana undulata
CTACTCAAAATATATTTACAAAGCTCAAAATATGTCCAAAGATATTATTTTCCTCCCAAAGATTTTCAAAAAATGGCTGCTAGGTCGAGTATATAAGAGTTGAGTTTGGAAAATGTGATTTTACACCTTTGTCCAGATCTGATGCCCGATTACCGCACCTGCGAAAGATTCCTCGCAGGTGCGATTCCGCAGGGGCGGAATATTTCTCGCAGGTGCGAGTTCTGAGTTTGGTCACCTTTTCGCAGGAGCGGACGTCTGGTCGCACCTGCGGTTCCGCAGGTGCGTGAATTTCACTCGCAGGTGCGAGATTAGGCTGGTTTGACTTCCATCGCAATTGCGGACATGAGGTCGCACCCGCGGTTCCGCAGGTGCGTGAAAAGCACCGCAAGTGCGGTTCTTGTGTGACTGAGCTGGCTTCGCAAGGGCGAACATTCCTTCGCAGGCGCGAGGTCGCAATTGCGACCTATAATCCGCAGGTGCGGAATCACTGAAGCCTTTCATGCACTTTTTCATCGCTTTTTGTCCAACTTTCATTCCAATTCAACACCAACCTTCATAGCATCATTTTCCTGAAAATTGAGCAATTATACACTAAAAACGACCTCAAGTTATCATTTAACAATACAAAATCTAATGAGAAAGGCTAAAATGAGTGGTAAAATCACCACTCATCAATATTCTACCTTATCATTGTCTTGTTGCGGCGTGCAACCTGATCCCACCTATTCACAATATCACAATCAATTATCCACCCTTATTACATCCCCCTTATCACACCAATTTTGTTTATTCATCAAAAACTTTCACAGTTCAGGCCAACCCTTTCACAACATTTATATTTCAACAAATTTCAAACAAAAAACAATATAGCTCGTAAGCTTCAACCAATATCATTTCACAATAAAACCAACCAGAATATATGTAAACACCGTAACGCTGTCAACCCAGCTCAGTCTTTATGTACTATGATAAAATCAAGGGAACAACCAACACTTTTAATACACTTTTCACAATAATTGGCAACAATCAATTGAAACAAAACAACCACGTAAAGCTCAACAATCATAAAACAGTTAAACTGTATTCCTCATCACTTCCTCAATATTATCAAAATTGAAACCAGCAGGAAAACACACACACACACACACACACACACACACACATATATATATATATATAATTCATAAAAATAATGCCAAATCGCTCAACCGTTTTGTACCACAAGGAATCCAGCTAAAACAACCAATACTCTTTCCAAAATAATCCCAACAATGTCTAACAATAAAATAACAAGGCCAAGTAGTCGTAGAAACAATAATGGACATAGAACAATTCAGATAAGAATCAATTAAGTTGAGAACATGAAAGGGATCATGTTTAACAGACAAATTTGGTGGAGCATAGATACTCGTCACCTCACATATACACTATTTCACATAGCAAACAAGTAGGGATTCCTATTCCCTCAAGTCAAAGTTAGACCAAACATTTACCTCAATTTCGCAGGCCACTCACTGCTCAATTACAACTTTTCCTTTAGAATCTTGTTCTAACTTGCTCGAATCTAATCATAATTAACTCAATATCATTAATTAAGGCTAAAGGAACTAACTTTATTGAAAATTACAATTTTCCCTAAGTTTTCTCAAAAAAATGAAAACCCGACCCCATGCCTGCTTGGTCTAAACTCGGAGTTCGGACCAAATTACATTTACCCATTCACCCACAAACCTAAATATACAATTAGTTTCGTAATTCGACCTCAATTCGAGGTAAAGATTCAATTTTTATAAAATTTCCTAATTCTACCCAAACCCTTAATTTTAACATAAAAATTCTTAGTTTTTAATTTAAAAATGATAAAAAACAACGAGTAATTGAAAGAGTAAAGTTTATAATTGATTACCTATGACTTGGGGATGATATTTGTTGAAGAAATTCGTTCCAAGGGCTGTGGGGTTCGAATATTTGAAGATGAAGAAGTCTGCACGTTTTATATTTTTTTTTGCCAGCTATTCTGCCTCATTTATCATGCCAAACGATCCCAAACTCGATTTTTATGCCTCTAATGGATTCCTTGTGAAATTCTAGTCAAGTTAGAATTTTGAATCACTCAATTTGACCTTATAATGAAGGAGATATGTAGGTTTTAATATTTATAAATAGTGCAAATTTTTAATATGTCGTCAGTGGTAATTTCGTAATTAACCTGACAAATCTGGCAACCTTAGTAAAATGATCATAAAATCCTCATACGATGTCCAAATTCGATGATTCTTTTTGCTACGGGTCCGTAATTACGATACAGATCTTATACTTCATTCAACACAGAAATCGGATCTCATTTTTCAATATGATATCATTTATGCTTGAAGAAATGACATCGAAGCATAAGAAAGAACGAGCGCAACACAACCCAAACCTATTTGAAACTCACCTGAGCTCTCGGGGCTCAATACCAAACATTCATGCAAGTCTAAAAGCATCATACGAACTTGCTCGTGCTATCAAATCATGAAAATAACATGTAAAACTATGAATTAAACCTCAAAACTCATTATTTTTCTCAAGAACACTTAAAGTTCACAATTTATCAACCGGACGTCCGAATCACGTCAAATAAATTCCAATTCTCACCAAATTTCGCAAACAAGGCTTAAATATCATAACAAACTTGTATCGTGCTCCGGAACCAAAATACGAGCCCGATACCAACGATTTCAAACGTTAATTCATTTCTTTATTTCATTAATAATTCAACAAAACAAATACTTTCAAAAAATGATTTCTAAGGCTTGGGAGCTTGGAATTCAATTTCGGGCATACGCCCAAGTCTCATATTCTACTACGGACCTCCCGGGATCGTGAAAATGCAGACCCGAGTCCATTAACTCAAAATGTTGACTCAAGTCAACTAAAACCAAATTTTTAATTCTAAAAATTATTATTCCTTATATTTTCACAGAAAAGCTTTTTAGTTTCACGCCCGGACTGCGCACGCAAATTGAGGTAGTTAAAATTAATCTTTTATGGATAATAAGCCTAGAACAGAGTCTAAATTCATAAAATGACCCCTTGGGTCATCACAATCTCCACCTCTAAATCAAACGTTCGTCCTCGAGCGGACATAGAAGATTACCTAAATTTGCAAACAAGTGTGGATATCGACTTTGTATGTCCGACTCGGACTCCCAAGTAGCTACCTCAGCCGGCTGACCTATCCACTACACTCGAACTAAAGGATAACTTTTAGATCTCACCTGACAAACTTGCTAGTCTAAAATGGCTACCGACTCCTCCTCGTAAGTCAAGTCTTTGTCCAACTGGACAAAGCTAAAATCTAACACGTGAGACGGGTCACCATGATATTTTTGTAGCATAGACACGTGGAATACTTGATGAACTGAGGATAACCCTGGAGGCAACGCAAGTCTATAAGCTACCTCCCCCACTCTATCAAGAATCTCAAACGGCCCGATATACCTCGGGCTCAACTTACCCTTCTTTCCAAACCTCATAACATCCTCCATGGGCGATACACGAAGCAATACTCTCTCTCCAACCATGAATACAACATCAAGAACCTTACGATCGACATAACTCTTTTTCCTAGACTAAGCTGCACGAAGTCTCTCCTGAATAATTTTGACCTTGTCTAAGGCCTCCTGAATTAAGCCTGTACCCAGTAATCAAGCCTCTCCCGGCTCAAACCATCCCACTGGCGATCTGCACCGTCTACCATATAATGCCTCATAAGGAGCCATATGAATGCTCGACTGATAACTATTATTATAAGCAAACTCCTCTAATGGCAAGAATTGATCCCAAGAACCTCCAAAGTCAATAACACAAGCGCAGAGTATACCCTCCAAAATCTGAATGGTACGCTCGGACTGCCCGTTAGTCTGAGGGTGAAATGTTGTGCTCAACTCTACTCGGGTACCCAACTCACACTGAACTGCCCTCCAAAAGTGCGAAGTAAATTGCGTACCCCGGTCAGAAATGATAGACACGGGCACACCATGAAGGCAAAAAATCTCCTGAATATATAACTCAGCCAACCTCTCCGAAGTATAAGTACTCACCACATGAATGACATGTGCTGATTTAATCAGCCTATCCACAATAACCCAAACTGCATCAAATTTTCTCTGAGTCTATGGGACTCCAACAACAAAGTCCATAGTGATACGCTCCCACTTCCACTCAGGAATCTCTATCTGCTGAAGCAAACCACCAGGTCTCTGATGTTCATACTTTACCTGCTGACAATTTAAGCAACGAGCCACATACGCCACAATGTCCTTTTTCATCATTCTCTACCAATAATGTTGCCTCAAATCTTGGTACATTTTAGCTGCCCCTGGGTGAATGGAATACTTAGAACTGTGAGCCTCCTCAAGGATCAACTTACGAAGGCCATCAACATTAGGCACACATAACCGGCCCTGTATCCTCAAAACACCATCATCTCCAACTATAACCTACTTGGCACCACCGTGCCGAACTGTGTCCCTAAGAACAACCAAATGTGGGTTACCATCCTGCCGCTTCCGGATATGCTCGATTAGAGAAGACCGAGCGACTGTACGAGCTAGAACACTGCTGGGGAAAATATCCAACCCCACGAACTGATTAGCCAACGTCTGAATGTTTGAATCTAACGGCCTCTCACCAACTGGAATATACACAAGGCTGCCCAAACTCACCGCCTCTATTTTCTTAGTAGTTGTTCATAGCCAATTACGGAATTATCAACAGCTTCACGTTAACCATAATCCCCTTTCAACCTTCACAATACTGATGACGAGGTGCGATTCATGAAGACCTTATAATTATATACCCGACTTAACGTGTCTCATTTAACGTCACATGGGCGGGCACCTACCTTCTAGGTTAAGGCTCAATAATAATATCACGAATTTGGCAAATTATGCACTGATAATTAATTGATTTATTTAGTTATTTAGTTATTTATTATTAGTATTACTTTTATTATTATTCATTCATTTATTACTACGATTATTATCATTATTTTATACATAAATTGTTGAATAAGCCTAACATGCATGACTCCCTACCAGTACTATAGTAAAATTTTAATTTCCCAAGGGAGAATTTAAACACAAAAATTTTCATCACAAGGATCTCGTCCTTACATAACTTCCACCACGACCCGTAGCCCGATTTAAACATATCAAATCATATTAAAATATGAGGATCTCGCCCTCAATTCTGAATCACAAGTAATATGCATATCATGCCAATCGAAACATTCCATTTTCTTCTTTTAAATATTTTTCGTTAAACCAAATTACAACACGTAATGATAGACATATCTATCTCCATAGAATTCTCAATACAAGTATTCACATAAGTAGATTTCAGATTTACGAAGCTCACCCATAAGTGGAGAATATTAGGAGGACTTTCTTATATACTCATAACCGAATCAAGTTAAGGTAATTGTAACTTTATAATAACTAGAGATTGTACTTGTACTGACACCATCTGGTTTAACAGCCTCATCCATACCATAGAAAATATATCAACATGCTGGGTCTCCACCTCTAGGAGTCTGACCTCCACCTTAGACATTCCAACCCCCTTTTCCCTGGCTGGTCATGAAAGTTGAGTTGTAACTGCAATGGGGCACGTAGCCTGAGTGCTATGATGAAATAATTCAACTTCTCATACCGAGTTTATACCAAATAACTAGGAATAACCGTTGTAGGAATCTCTTAGCGGTGGTGCATTAAAATAACTCATGGGAGCACCCCGAGTAACCAAATATATGGACTGGGTTGGCCAGTTGCCCGAGCCCCTGCCATTATAATTTGTTGTTACAAAGTAGATTCCGCTGAATCTTTTAGAACCTCGACATCTCTTAGTCTCCTTAGATTCCTCTTTTCCTCATCCCAAACACATTCTAACATTTAGGCAATTTCTACCACTAGCCGAAATAAAGTATCAACCTGCCCTAAGTCGTACAAAAAATTTTACAATCATATTTGAGTCCTTTAATGAGTCTGTGAACTTGCCCTATGGCTATATGAACCGAAATAGGATTATGATTGTTGATACCCAATTTTCCCTCAAATTATTTTTTTAACTTGCATATCAGCTTTCAAAATCACTCTTTGCAATAATGAGTATTTTTCTCTATTTTTCCATATTTTTACTTCAACTATTTCCCCATTTTAATTCATAAATTATGCCCTAAATAATTTCAAAAATACTTCCTAGCTCAGTATATCATTTATAGTCATTTTCCATTTGTTAAAATTCAATTGTTTCATGAATTGGCCAATTGGGTCTTATTTAATTACAATTACAATCATTTTGCAATTATTGGCCTAATTAGACATTTTATACCTTTTTAAATTCGAAATTTATGTTTTCTTACATTTAATATTAGTTAATTATTGTAATTTTACCTATTTAGCTTAGTTTCATCTTTTATAATTATTAAATATTTTTTATTAATTAATTACCTGTTTTATTGAGTATTTAACACCTAACCTTCTTTTATTTAAATTCTAGCCACATTCGAACCCCAAATACCCAACCCATCAGACCCACAAATGACCCAGCCCAAACCATCTCTCTACCCGGCCCAACCCGATCAGATCTGAGCCGTTGATCAAATAAGATCAACGGCCCAAATCTTTTATTTCCTTAATTAACTCTAACCAACCCCCTCCCCGTCTTTCATTTTCGAGACTATCTCTCTCTCTTTCTCTATCCCCCTCTTCCTCTCCTCCTTTCTCTAGAACCTTCTGGGTTCTTCTTCTTCGGCCACCGTCTCTCTGGCCACCTCCAGTCTCACCCCTTTTGACCACCAGCCACCGTGAAGCCTTATCTCTCCGATCCTCTCCGTCTTTGAGACCTCCATGGGTTTCAACCATGCCGGACCACAATGGTGCTCTAAACACCATTGTCCTGAGTTTCACAGCCAGGTTCCCTTACTTCTCTCTCTGGTTTCTCATGAAACCCTAATCTCGACCTAAACTTCTTAAATCTCTGTATTTTAATGATCTCGACTCACTTCTTTTATATTTTGAACTATCCTCTACTAGATCTTTTCAGTTTTTCAAGTTTTAAGCATTTTTTGTCTCCTTTTGAAACTAGGGTTTCTCGACCCTATTCTCAAAACAATTTTCCTCTGATTTTGTAAACGCCTCTACTGTTTTTTAAGATATTATCTCCTTATTTTATGTTATTTGAACTATTATTGGTGAAACCCTAAGTATTATGGGTTGTTCTTTACTACTTGACTATGCATTTATGTGTTCTCTGCAACTCCTGCTTTGATTCATGGTCACGACCTCTAATTCCTGTTGTTCTATGAGTATCTCTTCCTGTTAATCATGTGACTGCTATTTAAATGCTTGATAATTCCGACCTTTACCCTACTGGATGTTTACTTGTCTTATATTGATCTTTTTTGTGTGTAAAGAATCCCATGCTTATAATGTTTTCCTTAAATACATGGTCTTGTATATTCTTTCTGTAATTCTGTACCAATTTTTTAATTATTTCTATATTCATGTGAGGCTTTCCTTAATTACTCTGTATTCCCTGTGATTACAATAGAATTCGAAATCCTCTTAATTGATTTTCCAACTGATACCTTATTTTATTTTCATAAATGTGATATCATTTCAACTTTCCTTAATTACCCACCATGTATTTGGCTTTGTTTATGCACTATGTGATTTTTCCGCCCTAATCAGCCTTATTAAACTTATTTTCTTTCCTTATTCTGCCTCGACTATACCGTTTGAACTAGACTCCTTAATTAAAGGAGTCCAGTTGGCTTAATTGACACTAATTGATTGCTATTTCCATGTTTGTGCACTCGTTGCCTAAGTACTGCTTGTTTTCAAAACTATATAAGGACTTGTCTTCCCTCTTTACAGACACTGAGAATTCACACGAGAATACACTAGTACATTGCAATACACCATTCTCTCTCGTGTTCTTGCTCTCTTTCTTTCTCTGCTCTATTGTTGTTCTCTACTCTTGACTGTTATTAGCCGGCTGAAACCCAAGTCTAATATTGTGCTCATACTTGGCTCTTTCATTCTGCTGTGCTCTCTCTTGTTACTGGTATGTCCTGATTTACCTTCAAAAGTTTCCAAACCAATGTGGTTATTACTACTTCAGTATGTTATATTCTTAATTGCTTTCTACCTATACTTCTACTGTTTTACATGCAATTGATGCCCTGTTTGCATGTTGATACTCGCCATGCTTACTTCTTGACCTGTTTATGATTAAATCAATACTTGTTATGGGCTTTACTTATTCTTATATGCATCTGTTAGGCCATCTCTATTCTTGTATCATGTATGAACTTTCCTGTCCCCTGGTCCCTGAAAGATCTATTACTAGTCATCCTATCTATGACTTACATGCTCCCATGACTGTTACTTGCTTTTAATCCTCCCTGTTATATATGTATTCTGTTACTGTCTACTATTATGTCTAAACTTGACCATTTCTTGGTCCCCTAAACCTTTGTGATTTCGTGTATTCATGCCTAGTGAGTCTCTGTACCTCCTGGGTATTATGTGATCTATTTGTCCCCTCTACCCCATAGTCCTTGTGTGCAACTCTATATTGTTGAACCTTTGATTGGTGTTTCTGATTGTTTCAAGTTAGTCTTTTAAAAAACAACTCTCCAGTTTTAAAAGAAAACTCCTTTCTTAAACTATGAACTTTCCTCTCTTCCCTGCACTTCACACTACTCTTAGAAATTAGGTCCTACCCCCTTTGTGTGAGCATTGCCTTGAGTACCCCTAAGTACTCATTGAACTTTGACACACAAGGCTGGTAATTTCACACTGCACTTTGTTAAAATCTTGGCAATTTGCTTGAGTGCTGGTATTGGCCAGGGACCCATTTGGGGCCCTAGGGAACTTTGTCGCACCCAGTCCATGTAAGGCTGTGAAACTCGAAAAGAGGGCTGGGAGATTGGGCCTGATTGAAGGCTCCCTATAGAATAACTTCTTATTTTTCTTTTTTCATTACTGTAATTCATTTATTACTGGTTTGTAATAATTTGTAAACGAATAACTGGGGCTGGATAGTGGATACGGGGGGTTATGCATGCTTAGTGTAATCATGGGTAGACAACATGATTATAGGCTTCTATTTACTTACTTGTGCAATAGATAATCTTCCTAGGACATGCATCTCATTAGAAATCCTGCTTTAGATCCTTCAATTTTCAACATATCTATTATGTTCATTTCGTAAACCATGATCACAGTAATAACCAGAACAAGCAAATAAACGGTTGTAAGGCATTATCATTTCATTTTTCATGATCATGGCATTTAGAAACTATGTTTTAGGGTACTCCAGTGTGCATTAGATATCCTGCCTTTAGGACTTCTTATTTGTCGAACTACAGTAGCTGAAAGCCCAATTAGCATGTTAATCTAATAATCCCATAAAATATGATTAGTCTACTTGAAAAATTTTCTGCAAATATATATCTTTAAAATCATAATCCAAATATGCATGTTCACCCTTTGAGATAGTTAGGCAATGTATACGACGCCTAGGCAAACTTTAGGCCTAATGCGTATTAAAATCAAATCAATTATGTTCTACTAGTTTAATCAGCCTCTTTTAACCTTTTTGAACTCTGCTGCTCCCATTCTTGATTTTTCCTCTATGAAGTTCACTCTACTTCTTATTAAGACTCATACTCTATATTTTTAGCAAATCTTGAAGTCGTGCATTTGCTAACCCTTAGGATTTTCTGGTTCTTGCACTATTATGTTTTCAAACTGCTGGGTTGTAAAGCTACTTCACTTCGCTTTAATCGTGCCATTCTGAATCCTTGCTCTGTAAACCTGCTATTTTTGGTACAATTTTACTACAATTCTCTTTTTAACTACTACTCTCTGTTAAGCTACTGCATTTTAGTCACTTCTCTTTTAAAATCACTATATCACTGCAAACCATGCTTTAATGATTTTTATCTGTATTTTCTGGAAACTTTAAATCCCTGTATATCTTCTAAATCCTACCGTTGTCTCTAAACAACTTCATTTCTGAAAATCAACCATTTTCTGAATTACTCAATCTAAATTGAATTGTCTACTTCATCGCTAAGTTTTTCAAAGCAGATCCTTTTGAAACTTACTTGTTTCACTTTAAACTCCTGTTTTAAACTCCCATCGTTGAGACCTTAAGTTTGTTTGAGACGTGCTACTTATATGTCTACTTGTGGAGGGGTCTGTGAGCCTTTATTTGCCTCTATGTGTTCCCTTATACGTGCAGTCCTACTTGTTATGTATGCCGCTTAGTGTTTTATCCTTTAAACCTAAGGGTTCAGCCTAGTCCATGCCTTGTAGGAATAGCAGTCCTAAATACCCTCCAGGACTTATAGAATGGGACAGGTAATAGCACGCAATAAGCACTCGGGACCATCACACACACATTTTAAAATAACCTTTACGGGGTGGGAAGGGTAGAATATAGATATGATGACCGGTGCACTAATACCACGTGTAGCCCCTCTTCGAGGCGTGACATACCGGGTATTGCATTGATGTGATCCGTCTTACTTTAAACCTAGGACAGTTTCTTTTCAAATGTTTATTCTAATGTTTTCCCAAAACCTTTAAATATTTTCACACCTGTTTGAAATCCCCTCTTATGTGAACCTTGCTTTCTACTTGTTCATCGTCCAAATTCACAAAATTTCTTGGCTGGGACCCACAGTTGTGGGTATTGAGGGGTGCCTAACACCTTCCCCTTGGTATAATTTCAAGCCCTTACCCAATCTCTGGTAATACAAACTAGTTCATGAGTTATTTACTCTAGGTGCCCTAACGCCCCATAAAAATCGTTAGGTAGCGACTCTTCCTTAAACCTTTCCTTTAAGGAGTTGTCCAAAATGTCATAAACCCGATCTCTCCGTACCTGACCCGTGCGATAGAGGGAAAAAGGGGGCGCAAAAATGACGGGCTAACTTATCGAACCTGATGGAATATCCTGACACCGTCATGGTGACCTGAAGAAATCGTTCAAACCCTATGCGCCACGGATTATGGAGAGTCCGAGAATCAAACTCTTTCAATAGCATTTATGAGAACTGAGTTAGGTAGTTGGTGTTGCAATGGCTGGTCGTCCTCTTCGTAGGCTTGCCACAAACACCGGCGACCAATTTCTCCTTTACCATGTTGACTCAACACCGCTGAGCTACCCCACTTATTCATGTACCCTTCGTTATTCCTTGGGGTAACTCTTATCCTTATTCATGCACAATGACCCCAAAGGTAGAGATCTATACAGATAAACCTTGGCACGAACCATATAGTCTAGAAGGTTTTCAACCACGGTACTCCCTCTGGAGCACCCCAAAACCCGCAACTGTGACTTCCACACTGAGTAGACCTTCTGTAGAGTTAAAGTTGTCTATATAACTCTTTTGGTACTGAGGGGTAGGGTTATTAAGGAGGCAAACATATCGCAAGTCCCAGCTTTATCTCTTGCAACATCTCCGGCCTTATACATTCCAAGCCAAAATCGATATAACACATGAACCCACAATCTATTCCGTGACAGTGGACTTCCCCACTTGGCATGAAGTCATAGGTCACAATGCCTGATAATCCACAATGTTAAACTTCACAGCTCATATAAATCAACCCCGATGCTTTCAACTATTCCCTTGTTATGCAATATTAGAGTAGCTAAAAATCCTTTTGGGATATGGACTAGTCCAATATGTACCGATTGAGCTAGAACCTCCGTGTATAGATCCATTGCGGCTTTACAATAGGTCCTGATACTCGAGCTCTAGACTGAGCTCTGCTTCTGTCTCTTCCCCTAATCGTAGCTGTCATTGGGGCTTCACCTCTTGTTCGGTTGTAAACGCTTTGCGTGTTGTCGAGATTTGTGCGAGGACAAGAATAGACAAGTTCAATCATCAATGGTAGAATAAATTCGCACGATAGAGTAGAATAGAAGTGAAATTGTTCCTAACTTCATAGCCTCTGAGAGATAAGTATATACGTCTCTGTACCGATCCTTCAAACTCTATTAAGCTTGTTCATGAATTGTGAGGCATAGGTAACCTAGTGCTCTGATACCAACTTGTCACAACCCAAATTCCCAACCTTAGGGATCGTGATAGCGCATAACACCACACTTGCTAGGCAAGTCAATGTTAGAGTTCGATTAGCTATTTAATTATCCATTTAAACATAATAAACAATTATAAAATAAACATAAACTACTGACTTTCAATGAATAATTTCAAACATAAAATAATAAACACTTAAATAAATCGAGCCACGAACTAATTATATAAGTAACTCTAGAACTACCCAGTGTCTGGTATCACAATTCACGAACTACTAAAGAATATTACAAATAATGGGCTGAAAGAAATAGTGTAACTGTTCTGAATATAATAAAATAGTTTATTGAAAATAGGAGAAGACTCTCGGGGTCTGCGAACGCCGACAGATATACCTCGTGTCTCCGAATAAATGAATAGTCGCTCTAAATATCTCTATTGCTGGTCGATAACTGGATCTGCACAAATGAATGCAGAGTGTAGTATCAGTACAACCGACCCCATGTACTGAGTAAGTGTCTAGCCTAACCTCGACGAAGTAGTGGCGAGGCTACGATGGAGCATTTACAACATATAACCTGTGACAATAATATATACAATAACTTAACAAAATAATTCTACACGAACAAGAAAAATATAACTGAAACAATAAATATAAATCAAGAAGGAAATCTAAACAAATAATTAAGTACTGCAACAACAATGAAATAACTCAGCCGCCTTTTCCAGGCCTCAGCTATAACAACCTCTCAAATGATTTCCAAGTTTTCAAACTTTAACTTTAAACAAAAGTAGTGCCAAAATATGAAAAATAGTAATATAAAATGGTAGTTTTCAAATCTTGGTTTTTCTTTGAAAATCATTAAAAATATAATTATCTTCTCTTATTGCTCCTTGTTGCGGCGTGCAACCCGATCCCACCATACATATCATATCAATTTATTCACCGGTATCACGATAATTTATTCACCCGTATCACAATCAATTATCCACCCTTATCAAAACACCCTTATCACCGTCTTTCAAGTCAAAGCCTTTCACAATATTTATGTCTCGACAAATTCTAAACAGAACAAGTTTCACTTTAAAATAATAGTAAAAGCAGAGTATGTAATAACGATAATAGAACAATGAGAGTTCCAGCATTTTATTTTATAAACAGTAAAACATGCATATTCTCCCTTATCATTGTCTTGTTGCAGCGTGCAAACTGATCCCACCTATTCACAATATCACAATCAATTATCCCCCCTTATCACACCAATTTTGTTTATTCATCTAAAACTTTCACAATTCAGGCCAAGCCTATCACAACACTTTTATTTCAACAAATTTCAAACAGAAAACAGTATAGCTCGTAAGCTTCAACCA
>MDKH01240605.1:0-49531 GCA_005239495.1 Nicotiana undulata
GTATTTAGCATTTCAGTAGTTAGTCCGTGGGATTGTGACACCCCGGTTTTTGGGTTGTTCGTTATAGATGTCTTATATTTTCATTTTGAATTTTTCTAAGATATTATTATTATTTCTCTGTTGTGAAACAACTGAAGGGATTTGGAAGGCTCAGTAAAGTTTTGAGAGTTACTAGTGTGGGAAGTTTTACGTTATTTCATGTTTGTCATGTCTTTATTCTCCGCATTCTGAAAGTTTCGTTATTTTTATTAAGCAATGCTTACAGGATTTTTGTGGGGAAGTTGTTGAAAGTGACGAATTATCGTTTCGTTCAGTATTAAATGATTTTAAATTGCTATTGCAAGTATACGTTGGCTGGCCTAGCGGGTTCAACGTTAGGCGCAGTCACGACCCAAAGGGTGGGAATTTGGGTCGTGACAGATAGAAGCAAAGGAGATTAATGTTGGAAAAAGAAAAGGCCTAACCCAGAAGGGGTTTTAGAGGTCCAAAGCGTTAATATCTCTTCAAGAACACTAACAGCTCGAAACGAGAAGGTAAAAGAAAACATAAACTTTTCATTTTTGTTATCCATGGCCAAATGACTTTGCTAAAGTGTTCTTACATTTATTTATTATTATTTTCAGGCTAATAACGTTTGAGCGTTGCAACGAGTAAGGCCACAAGATAGTGGTGAGTCTGTAGCAGGACCAAACCCGCAGAAATCATCTTCCACAGCTAAGGCGGATCAAGAGGCAATTTCTATTTCTCATGATGAAATTAGGGGAAAGTTGGGCTTTTATTTGCGTGAACGACCAACAATTGCAGCTTTAGTTTTTGATGGAAAGAAGGTTGTCTTGGATATTCGAAAGGAGTTTATCTTGAAGCTTTGGACTTCGATCAGTGTAAGCTGAAAGGTAGCACTGCAAACAATGTCTTTGAGCTTGAAGAAAATACTAAAGTGATCCTTGAGGCAATGGATGGGATGATGTGGATATTTCCCTTTTGAGAAACCTATTAGAGTCCTTTTTTGAGTTTGCTGCTTCATATAACAAGACACGATCGGCTTTATCTGAGAAGGTTGAAGAGACTGCAATATTCAGATGTTGACGTTCACCTTACAAATTCCATGATTGAAGAAGAAGAGAAGGTTATAGAAATGTCATATATCCGCTAGTCCCTGGTTACAGTGAAAGAGAAGATAGAAAAGCTCTGTGAAAAAGAGAAGAACTTAGAAGCCCTTTTAGAAGTTGCTGAGAAAGAAGTTGAGGAAGCCAAGTTAGGAGCCTCAACTACTAGAAAAGAGTATGACGCATGCTGCAATGTTTTGTTGACTGTTGATGACTTGGCGATTTGGAGAAGAAGAAGAAGAAATAATTGGAAGCTATGCTCAAAGATTTGGCCAACTACAAGTTGTGTTTAGATTAGGCTATAAACACTGCTTTATTTGTTTTTTTTTCTTCCTTCTTGCATTTGATTGTTTAGTAGATGTTCTCATCAGCAATAAAACTTCTTTCTCTTCACTTTATATTGTGCGTTCTCATTAATTTTTCCTTCTGTTCTTTATTATTTTTTTAAAGTACTTTATGGATTTGAAGACTAGACATGCTTGAAGACTTTAACTTTAAGAACTAGTCGGCTTCAACACTTCAAATTGATGATGTAACAAACCTGAAAAAATCAAGTTTACTTAAAATCGGAGACTTCAACTTGAATACTTAGCCTTTTATTAAAAATACTATGATCATTCCATCAAAGACCTCAATTTGACATGTAGGACTTACCCCCATTGAGCCATCAAGACAAGACAGAGGGTTCAGCGCAAGAATACACGTACACCTAATTTTCTAGTGTCATTCAAGTGAATTAAATTACATCATACCTCATTTGAATAATACCTTGGATAATATGTATTTTTTGAACTCATATGAGTGAACATAGAATGAAACTCTAAGTTGCCTACGTACTTCGGTGAAGAGGATCAAGTAATTCTGTAGTTCGAAATGGGTGATTTTTTTTTTTTTGCGTCCTAACTTTTGCCTAGGCCGCCTCTTTCGAGGTTTTCAACCTAGAGGAATTTAATTTTTTAGATGTCCTAACTTTTGCATAAAATGCCTCTTTCGAGGTTTACAACCTAGCAGACTTCTTTTCTTTTGGGTCGTGCACAGTTTATACTCTTGCGGGCCATGGGTAACATGCATTTTATGCTCATGCGTTAAGGAGCGTATTTGTTTTCTTCAAGGATAGTATCTCTTCATGAATTTCCCGTTGATGGGGCCAATCCACAAACCTTCTGAGTCAACTATCTTGTAAGTGCCACTTGAGTATACCTCTTGTACGATATATGGTCCATCCCACTTAGCATAGAATTTGCCCCCAGATCGACGAGAGGTAATAATAGGCCTTTTGACCACAAGAACTTGGTCACCCACTTGGAAAGATCTAAGACATGCCCTTGTGTTAAAATATCGATACAGGCGAGCTTGATAACATTCAAGGCTTTGTTGAGCTTCTAGCCTCTTTTCATAAAGAGCTTCCAATTCTTCAAGGCGTAACCGAGCATTTTCTTCATCAGCGAGTCCTTCTTGAATTGCAAGCCGCAACTATGGGATTTGACGCTCAAGTGGAAGGATTGTTTCAACTCCATAAACAAATGAATAAGGAGTCGTTTGCGTTGGTGTGCGATATGTGGCCCTATATGCCCAAAGAGCTTCTTCCATTCTCTCATGCCAATCTCTCTTAGACTTAGAGACAACCTTTTTCAACAAGTTGTAGAGTGTCTTGTTAAATGCTTCAGCGAGTCCGTTGGCAGCAACATAATACATGGAGGAATTGTGTTTCTTAAAGCCAAAAGATCACATACTTTATTCATCAACTTGTTATCAAATGGCTTACCATTGTCCGTCAATATATATTGTGGAATGCCAAATCTATAGATAATATTGACTCGAATAAAGTTAGCTACATTTTTCTTCTTTACTTCCTTAAGAGAAACAACTTCCGCCCGCTTCGAAAAGTAATAAGTTGTGGCCAAAAAGTATATATGTCCACCAGAAGACTTTGGAGCTGGACCAACAACATCTAATCCCCAAGCATCAAATGTCCAAGAGGCAATAGTTGGGTGTAAAACTTCAGGTGGTTGATGTATGAAGTTAGCATGGAATTGGCAAGCTTTACACCTTCGAGCGTAATCTAAACAATCTTTCACCATGATTGGCCAATAATACCCCATTCTTTTTATGTGGAAATGAAGTTTTGGTCTAGATTGATGCGCACCACATACTCTAGAGTGTGCTTCTTGAAAGGCTTGAAAGGATTCATTAGTCCCCAAATAATGTAGGAGCATGCCATCAAATGATCGTCTGCAGAGTGTATTCTTATAATAAAGAAAACGAGGGGCTCTCCTTCAAATTTTTGTCTTCCTTCGAGGATTTTCTGGCAATATCCCGTAATAAAGATAATTGATTAATGGTTGTCGCCAGTCTTCAATTTCAACCTCAAGAACGGAAGCAATATGCCCAACCTCGCTTTCTTCTTCCTCATAGTCATTTGGTGAAGGAACTACCCGTCTTTGTCAAACAACGACTCGTGTCTGATCAGGCAAAGATAATGTAGAAGCTAAGGCTGATAATGCATCAGCTCTCTTATTTTCCTTTCTCGGCACGTGTTGAATAGTTACCTCTCCAAGCCAACTTACCAATCTTTGAGCATATTTGTGATATGGCACCAAATCTGGCTTCTTGACCTCATAGCTACCCAAAATATGATTGATCACTAACTTGAAATCTCCAAAAACTTGTAGTTGCAATTGTTTGATATCCACAACCATTTTAATCCCAAGTATAAGCGCTTGATATTCAGCAACATTATTGGAGCACCGTTGTGTCAGAGTGAAAGAATATGGCAAAACTTCTCCTTGAGAAGTGATAAACACTATTCCAGCGCCAGCTCCTTCACGATGTGCAGCGCCATCAAAATACATATTCCAAGAAGTTTGAATTTCTATGACCATTGCATCTTCATCAGGCAATTCATCAGACAACTCACAATCATCTGGAATCGGATGGTCAGCTAGGAAGTCTGCTAATGCTTGTCCTTTTACCACCTTTTGAGGAACATCCACAATTTCAAATTGTTGAAATTGGAGGTACAACCTCGCTAATTGATCACTTAGGACTGGTTTATACATGACAAACTTGATAGGATTCGCCCTTGAGACGAGTCGCACAACGTGAGCTTGGAAGTAATGCTTCAACTTCTGAATAGAGAAGACAAGTGCCAAACACACCTTCTCAATAGGTGAATACTTGAGCTTATTTGGCTTCATCATCCTACTCAAGTAATAAAGCGCATTTTCTTTGCCTTCATTGTTTCCTTGATCCAGAAGCGCTCCTACTAACCTTTCCTATGCTGAAATGTATAATATTAATGGCTTTCCAGGTATGGGGGCTTCCATTACTGGAGGTTTCATCATAAAAGACTTAATGCTTTCAAAAGCATTTCTGCAAGCTTGGTTCCATTCAAAAGGAACCCCTTTCTTCATGAGGCGACTAAAGGGTTGGCATCTTCCAGCTAGATTGGAAATAGATCTTCTAAGATATGCCATCTTACCTTGTAAGCTTTTTAATTCATGAATAGCCTTAGGCTCGGGCATTTTCAAGATAGCATACACCTTAACATGATCAATTTCGATGCATTGATGTCGAACAATAAAACCGAGGAACTTCCCAAAAGTAACTCCAAAGGCACACTTCAACGGATTCATTCTGAGTTGGTATCTCTGAAGTCGTTCAAATACCATCCTCAAATCTTGCAAGTGATCATCCTTCTTCCTTGACTTTACCACCAAGTCGTCAACATAACACCACGTTTTTATGAAGCATGTAATCAAAAATATTTTGCATGGCACGTTGAGATGTAGCACCAACATTTTTCAAACCAAAAGGCATTACCTTGTAGCAGTATATACCTTTAGGGCGCGAAAGGCAGTAAGTTCTTCATCCTTTGGTGCCATGCGAATTTGATTATATCCAGATGAACCATCCATGAAAGACATATCCTCGTATCAAGTTGTTGCATCAATCATGAGCTCAGGGATAGGAAGAGGAAATTCATCCTTAGGACAAGCGTTATTTAGGTCCTTAAAGTCAACACAAACTCGGATTTGGCCATTCTTCTTTCTTACAGGGACGATGCTTGAAATCCATGTAGGATATTTAACTTCACGAACAAAACCACCCTCAATAAGCTTGTTAACTTCAATTTATATCAAGGGAACCAGTTCAGGTCTGAAGCGACGTTGTGCTTGCTTTACAGGACGAGCACCTCATTTGACAGCAAGATGATGAACGACCACCTTGGGGTCTAAACTTGGAATTTCTTTGTAGCTCCAAGCAAATACGTCTTTCAACTCCTTAAGTAGCTCAATATATTTGCCCTCTTCATCACCAGTTAGAGAGGCGCTTACATATGTGGGCTTTGGATCTTCAGCTACTCCGAGATTGACTTCTTTTAATGAATCAGTTGTCTTCACCCCTTCTTTGAGCTCAGGTGGCGCATCTTTAGTGTCTTCATCCTCTTGAGGATCACCATCATTGAAATATATGTGATGACATACATGAATATCAAGGCACTTTTCCTCGATTTCCATATAAGGTGAAGCATTTTGTTCATCATGAATGGTGATATAATATGATGACCCCACACTTTCTTCATCTTCCTCCCGTTCTTTAGTGTGGACTATAGTATGAGCCTTTGATTTGAGGACCTCTCTGCACGAAACTACAATTTTGGTCTCTCGCCTCATTCTAGAAGGAATCAGACTTTGGCAGTCTGTGGTCAAAATCTTCTTTTTAACGGAGATAGGTGCTCCAATTCTTCTATTACTTCCATGACGTTTGTTTTCCTTCTTTAGTTGTCCCAACCTATCAAAGATTGAGGTCCTTGGTTTTGTAAGTCGATCAAACACAAAAGGCTTCTTATTAAGCATCGCACACACTTCTTTAGCAGTAATGTAGTTACAACTTGCCCTTTTAATGGAGACACGGATGGGCGAGGGTTGTTTGTAATCTAATCCTTCACGTGATTGCTTCAGTGGGTACCCTTTCTCCATCATCACCCTTTGAGTAGGATTTGAAGCTTCAGGCGGGAGCTTTCCCTACTAGGATGGTTTATTGGGATCATATCCATCTTTTGCTAACAACTTGTAGGCATTTGGGTCAAAGCCCTCATTTGTGCGCTTTGCAGGAAGTGCTAGATTTAGAAGCGAATTGTGGTTTGATGATTTGAAAAACCCTTTAAGCGACTTTGTAGATGACTTAATTGCATCAATTCGCTTGATAGGAACGGACAAGTCTCCTAACACATTACCTTGTAGTTCAGAAGAAGGATCTTCAACCTTCCTTGCCTTTGGGACATAGCTAAGAACATGAGTCACTTTCTTACTTGAAGATGCCTCATTCATCTTGCTCCTATCATAAAGCACCTGATCCTTTTCAACCGTAATTTTTGCCTTGTAGTTGCGACATCAACCTTTTTTGCAACACTTTTGGTCAACATCACATCATCAACCTTAACCTCCTTTGAGACGTAATTCGTTAAGTAGAATTTCGCATCGGCAAAGTATGATTCAGCTTCGGTAAAGTGCTTATCATCAGCGACTATCTTCTTTTCGACCCCATACTCACGGTACTTCAAGCATTTATGGTAGGTAGACGAGACCACTTTGTTCTCATGTATCCATGGCCTTCCTAACAAGATATATTTTGACGTTTTTGCATCTATCACGTGCATCCATGCACTCGAATGCAAATCTCCCATATTTATTTTCAATTTGATAACCCCTATAACTCTTTGCCCCCCCCCCCCCCCTTGATTGAACTTTTGAATCATCAAATGACTTTCACGTAGTTCATCCATCGGTATGCCAAGCTCTTTGACAGTCCGAATTGGGAGAATATTGACAGCAGATCCATTATCAATTAAAATTCTACTTATTTCTCTGCCCGTGCACAAATCCAACCATAAATAGCGGACGATTATGGGGTGTTTCTCCAAGGAAAAGATCATCATTAGTAAATGTGGTCGTTGCATCACAAGTGTCCACTTCTTCAGAGAGATGCTCGGTGAGTTTTTCAGACAAGGGAGGTGGCAACAATGATGCCTCTTACTTCTTTGTCTCCTCTTCCTCTACCTTACAACATGAGGCCTTGATACCTTCACAGGAAGTTTGCGTGCATAACCAGCTTGGTAGGAATTCATCCAATGTCACTGGACGACATAGCCTTTGATAGCGATTCTCCTCCATTTGTTTTTTCTTCCAATTCTTCTTTACCATTTTCTTCTTGGGTCTTTTCACCATTTCCCCCCTAGTCGGTTGCTTATTTGACTACCTTCGTGAATTTGTCTTGCAGCATCTCTGCCGAGTCACAATAACCCAACCTTTATCATCAGTTTGACCATCGCTTGATTCACTTTCCTCTTGAGATCTTTCCTCCACTATTACTTTATTCACAATAGGGAGAAGAAATGGTTTGCTCACATCGATAGGTTCAAAGTCACCAAATTTAATCATATTTGGTGATGATGCGATTTGGACGCCATCACATTTATGTACTTTGACAAAATTGCAAAGGACAACGGGATCAAGTGAACCAAAAATGACAGAAACTTGATTCGAACTTTCATTCTCATCCTCAAGCAAGATTTTTCCTTCAGCGGCCAAGTCCATGACTTTCTCCTTGAAGATAAAGCATTTTTCAATGGGGTGGCCAATCAACCTATGGTACTTGCAATAATTTGGATCATTAGTCCTTTCAGCTTCGTCTAGCCACTTCATTTCAGGTAACTCAATCAGTTTCAACTCAAGGAAATCCTAAAATATTGCTGGAACATCAGAGTCCAAGAATGGATATTCTTTCACTTGCATTTCCTTCAGAGTTAATTTTCGGCCAACTTTATCCTGTAAGGACGTTGTCTTCACACTTTGCTTCTTACTCACTTTTCCAGTGACCTTTAATGGTGAGGCATTGACATTCATTGATTCCTTCCTCTCAGACTTTGGCAAAAACTTGCCTACTTTCGTTGTTTCTTATTTATCCTTCACTTTGTGAGGTTCATAAACTGGTGGCCCTTGATTTTCACTTGAAGACATGCTTAACTCCATATCATGAGCACGTGTAGCCAATTCTTCAAAAGACTTAGGCTTGATACCCTGTAGGATGTAGTGAAGTCCCCAATGCATTCATTGGATACACATTTCTGTTCCAGAAGCTTCACTAAGTCTGTCTTTGCAGTTGAGGCTTGCATTCCTCCATCGATTGATGAAATAAACAATTGGTTCATCCTTACACTAACGTGTGCTTGTGAGTTAAACCATGCTTACGGTTTGCCTTGTGCTATAGAAGCGGTTGAGAAATTCATGTTCAAGTTGCTCCCAACTATCGATGAAACCAGCTTCGAGATCAGTGTACCAATCAAAAGCATTTCCTTTTAAGGAACGGACAAACTTCTTGACAAGATAATCTCCATAGGTCCAGCGTTATTACAAGTTTCAACGAAGTGTGCAATGTGTTGCTTTGGATTTTCTTTTCCATCAAATTGTTGAAATTTTGGGAGTTGATAACCTGCAGGCATCTTCAAACTATCAATTCTAGCAGTGTATGGCTTTGCATATGCGAGAGAAGACTCGGCAGCAACATCATACTTATCTTTGATGGTTCCCATAATGAAGTCTTTCAAATGGTCAATGGGAATAACCTCATCAGATGAAATCTGGAATTCTTTAGGAGTCGTTGTCTGCCTTGCAGATGAGTCTCCATTATCTTGCATCATAGGGAGCTTTCCAGGTGCATGACTTGAATCTCCCTCCATCATGCTTTCGACTCTATCTGTCAGCTTGACAATTTAATTGTCTTGATCTTGCATATGCTTCGTTAACCCTTCAATTACCTTTGTTAAATTTGCGAGATGTTCTTCAACAGTTGAAGTGTTAGTCACCATTGCTTGGATAACTATTGTGGATGGTGGAGCAAAGCATGGATTTTCTCTTATACCATACTCTGAGTGGAACAACTCACGTGGAGTTCTTGGAGCAGATCCAATGATCAAGACATCATCATCATCCTGTGTGGTGAGATTCTTAGATCTAGATGGGCTAAGTAGTGTCAATGCCTTCTCAACGATTTCAGCAATATTTTCTCCTTCATCCAATTCAGTTGGAAATGATCTTGCCTCCTTTGAGGATCGAAAATCAAAGATAGGAACTGATACAAACGGCATTTGAAATGTTTGTTGTCCCAGCAAGTTTTTTGTGTTCCTAGTGACAGGTCATACGCTTTCCATAGTAGCATCCAACATGTTTTCAACATCAGAGAAAAACTTGGAATCTGTAGCCATAGCAGTAGCGAGCTTGAAGTTGATCTTCTTAGGAGCCATTTTTGTGTTCTTGAAATTTGATAATTTGAAGAGATGAGAGGCAGAGATTGTCCCACTGGACGTGCCAGAAATTTGTAACAACAAATTTTCGCGTCGAGAAAAATAAATATTCAAGACTAGAAAATTGGGTAACAAATGTAGTATTGATTTCGATAAATAAAAGTGTTACAATCTCTATGGTATTCCTCTGATTCTTCAAGAATGTATACTATCTTGATGAACTTGATTTTAATTTTGATTCAAGGGCTTGTAAAGCTTGGTCTTGAATCTCCTTCTTGAACTTGGATTTGGATTTGATCACGAACAAGTAACTTGATCTCGAACACCTGGGTATTTGATTTGCCTTCGTTCTTGATCTTGACTTGAACTTGAACTTGTAGCTTGAGTGCTTGAGTGCTTGAGTGCTTGAACTTGTAGCTTGTAGAGAAATCTGTGGTGTTTGATCCACGAGCTCTCTGCTTGCTTCTTGTTATCACTTCTGGTGTCTTCTAGCTTTATGAAGACCTCTATTTATAGTTGTAGGGAGTGGTGTGGCTCTGCGATTTGATTGGTCCGTTTGAACTGACCAATACCATCTAGACACTTGGCATGATTCAATTGGCTCATTTATTTGGCTTGGATTGCCACGTCACTTGACACGTCACATGATTTTATTGGCTTATTCTTTTGACTTGGATTGCCACATCACTTGACACGTGGCATGAGCCTGGGCTTTAAGATGGGCTAATAGCCATTTAGACCTTGGGCTACTGAAGTGGGCTTATCATTTAATTTATAGTCCAATTAAATGGACTAGTCCGACACTTATATTTTGGATTTAAATAATTAACTCAATTTACTAGCTACAATATTTGTTTGGACCAGTGCATTGAATTAATATTGTCCGAATAATTTGTAATTTTTTAACCGGCCAAATTTATATACTTACATACGTATAATCTAATATAAGTCCAAAAAGTCTAAAATATGAAATATATTGAATACCACCTATTTTATGATAAAGAAGATTCTTAATTTTGTTATATCGTTCGTGACTGTCCACAAAGTTGAGAAATCTCCAATAATAATGTTCATTTATTTGTTCTCAGAATGAAGTTAGCTTATGTGGCTTTCTTGGTGCAAGAGAAGGATAGACAAAAGGTAGAAATATTTTGAAAGCCAACGGTTGGACTTTATTTAAAAGGCAACGGTTGAAACAAGGTTTTCATTATTAATATCAAGCATTTTAATACACAACCCCTCAGAACAATTTTCTCCTTCTTTTATTATTATTATTATTATTATTTTATTTTTTTCTTAAAAAAGTAAGTAGGATAATTAAATTTTTAAGAAGGGTAAATAGGCTCGGCAAAAAATGTATTGTATGACTTGTGTTTGTTCGAAGAATAAAAGAAAAATTAAAATTTACAGTAATTTGAAAAGTTTCTTTGTACTTATAATTGTCTCCTTTCATAATTTAACTATTATAAAATTTAAAAATATACAAATATAAATTTAATATTAAGTCTAAACAACTTATTTGAGAAGTGTATTTTATTAAGAGTTGTGTCGTTTCATAAATTAACTAATTTTTTATAGTCCAACTTGGTAATTAAATGTATTTATTTATTTTCCTATTTTAGGAGGATGTTGTAATTTAACTTTTGAGTTAAGCCTTTCCACCTATATAGATAATCATTGTACATTACTAGAAAAAGTAAACGGTGAATATGACTTGCTCCCCAACTTACAATTTGTGTAAAGTTCCCTAAGTCAAATTCATGTGTCCCCTTATTTATTTATTTATTCAAATAATAAAAGTTCCCCCTCCCCAATTCAAGGAATTAAATGAATGTAAGAAGTTGTTTCCTTTCCCTACTCTGTTGGATCTTTAATAATCCAACTTGGACTATTTCTCTTTTTCTGTCTTTCATCTCCCTCCACAAAACAAACTGAATCCTCTCATCTCACTTCTTGCTTTCATATCTATTACCAACTTCAACATAAAGGCTAATAAAAAAAAACAAAAACAAGAAGTAACAATTGGATGTAATCCAAATAAACCAAACATGCCAACAGCAAGAGCTCGTCTGGGGAGAAGACCATCCAGTTCTTCCTACTCATCAACTATTACTACTATCATCTTTGTATCATTATGTGTTTTAGGCGTATGGCTTCTAACCTCCACCTCTGTTATTCCTCCCAAATCCACCACTCGAACATCCACCGAATCTACCACCTCCACTTCCGCGTCTTCTTCTCTTGCCTCCACCATTATGGATGCCCACAAGACCATTCCTAACAATGGAAGAACACCTCCTGTTTTTAAGGACACACAAGGAGACCTTCCTGATGATGCCATTAAGCCTGATGACGCTAACCGACCTCAGGATACTAAGGAAAATGACAAGCCCCAGACAGATGTCTCATCAGATATTACAAAGGATTCTGGTGGTAGAGATAGTTTAAACGGGAATGGTGAATCGTTGCAAAGTAGTGAAAATGGAAAATTAGAAGATGAGATAAAGAAAAATGCAAATCTAGCTGCTGCAGAGCACTCTCAAGGGTTGCATGGAACCGAATCTGTTGAAGAGCAAGAAAAGCAGAAACTGTTGGAGACACAAACATCTGAGGAAAGTTCCATCACTCACAGGCAAGAAGGTGAGCAAATAACTGCAGGAATCGGAAAGACAGCAACCGGAAAAGAATCTAAAGATAAGGGAAGCCTAGGAAAAGAGAAGGCTGAAGAGGACGTGTCGTTGGATTCAGGAAATGATGCCCATGGAGTTTCAACAGATAACACCAAGAACATATTGACAGATCAAGAGCAACAAAAACGACTAGAGCAACATCAACAACAGGAAGATGACCAAATGCAACAGCAACAGAAACAATTAGAAGAACAAACTCAAGGAGTAACGAGTAAAGATCAAATCAAACATGACGACGCACCTATATTAAAAGATGTTAAGATTCAACATGATCATAAGGCTCCCGTAAACTTAACTAATAACCTACCTGTTCTTAAAACTGAAAATCACAAGACTGAAACCATTGTACCAAAAGAGTCTAAAGAATCAAAGAAGTCCTGGTCCACACAAGCTGATCATTCAGTTAGCCAGAAAGAAAGACGAACAGTCGGATCAAATAACAAAGACAGCAGTGTCCCAGAACAGAATTGGCAGCTGTGCAAGGTGGCAGCTGGTGCAGACTACATACCATGTTTAGACAACGAGGAAGCAATAAAAAAGCTAAAAACCACAAAGCATTATGAACATCGCGAAAGACACTGTCCTCAGGAACCTCCTACCTGCCTTGTCCCCTTACCTCAGGGATACAAGACACGAATTGAGTGGCCTAAAAGCAGAGATAAGGTAGTTGTCTATTCAGAAGTACTTTGTTACTTAATATGTATCCCAAAAATGTTAATCTTTCTGAGAATTTTCTGCTTTTATCCAGATATGGTACCATAATGTGCCTCATACATTGTTAGCAGAGGTGAAGGGGCACCAAAACTGGGTGAAGGTTTCTGGCGAATTCCTAACTTTCCCAGGTGGAGGTACTCAGTTTATCCACGGAGCATTGCATTACCTTGATTTTGTACAAGAGGTATGTTATCCATCACCAAAAACTATAATAACAACAATACATTTATCTTTTAAACATTAACTTTATATCAAGATAATGACTAAACGTTTCCTCATGGCCTCTACTCAATAATATCATAGGATGGTCAACCCAAAAATTAAAAGGATATCTTAAAACTAATTACTAGAAGAAGATATGTACTACTTATGACAATTCAATGATGCTGAACATTTATTTCAATCAACTGGTTGTAGGCAGTACCGGATATAGCATGGGGAAAGCACACTCGAGTAGTATTAGATGTTGGCTGTGGAGTCGCTAGTTTTGGTGGTTATCTTTTTGAGAGAGATGTTCTTGCAATGTCTTTCGCACCTAAAGATGAACATGAGGCGCAAGTTCAATTTGCACTTGAAAGGGGAATACCTGCAATATCTGCAGTGATGGGTACTCAGAGGTTGCCATTTCCAAGTGGAGTTTTTGACCTTGTGCATTGTGCACGCTGCAGAGTCCCTTGGCATGAAGAAGGTTTTTCCTAGACAATATATATATATATATATATATATATATATTTCAACATTCAAGTCCTCATTAAGACTCTGCCTTTGGGTTATCATATAGATTTGTTAATAAAGTTTAAATATGCGATGAAGGTGGTGCTCTTCTCCTGGAACTGAATCGTGTACTTCGCCCCGGAGGTTACTTTGCCTGGTCTGCAACTCCTGTGTACCAAACTCTTGAAGAAGATGTCGAGATATGGAAGGGTAAGATCCTACTTATTCCTTTCGCTTAATGTCGTTTAGGGTAAAATTAACACCTTTGCTGTTTTCCGGTTCTCTTAACAGCAATGTCTAATCTGACGGTGTCCATGTGCTGGGAGCTTATAACCATAAAGAAGGACAAATTAAACTCCGTTGGTGTTGCTATCTACCACAAACCAGACACAAATGACTGCTACGATCAAAGAAAACAAAACAAACCCCCAATGTGTAAACCAGATGATGATCCTAATGCTGCCTGGTAAGCTCACTGTAAGAACAGACTAAGAATTTGTCCTCCAACAAGATTTTGTTTACTCAGTGAAATCTGCCTGCCAATACCATTTGGAATATCTACAAAGAATGTGTAAGAATATAATTTCCACATATTCTTGAGAACTGCTTACCAACTTTTAATGAGATTGGATTACACATTTCAGGTATGTTGCCTTCCATTCATGTATACATAGGGTGCCGACTGAAGAAAAGGAAAGAGGATATCAGTGGCCTGTAGAGTGGCCTGAGCGACTACAGACCCCTCCATACTGGCTAAACCAATCACAAGTTGGAATTTATGGAAAACCAGCTCCAGATGACTTTGCAGCAGATTTGGAACATTGGAAACGTTTGGTAAGCAAGGTGTATATGAACGGACTGGGAATTAGCTGGTCAAACGTGAGAAACGCCATGGACATGAGAGCAGTATATGGAGGGTAACTAATTTCTCTCTTCTTACCTCTGGTTATGCACCAAAAAGAGTACTGATAAAAGGCTCCTATTAACAGGTTTGCTGCAGCTCTTAGAGATCTCAAACTGTGGGTGTTGAATGTGGTGAATGTCAACTCTCCGGATACACTTCCTATAATATACGAACGTGGTCTTTTTGGGATTTATCATGATTGGTGTGAATCCTTCAGTACATACCCAAGGACATACGATCTACTACATGCTGATCATCTTTTCTCACAGTTAAAGAAGAGGTAATAGTAGTTTATGGAGACCTTGTCCTGTTTTAAAATGGTTCATGTACCATGACCTAGACTTTCATGTGGCATTTGTAGGTGTAAAATTGTTGCTGTGTTAGCAGAGATTGACAGAATAGTTAGACCTGGAGGTTACTTGATTGTCCGTGATGACTCCGCCACAACTAAGGAAGTAGAGAACTTACTCAAGTCTCTGCATTGGGAAATTCGGAAAACCATCTCCCATAACCAAGTTGGAATACTAAGTGCACAGAAGACTTTGTGGCGGCCAAGCGCTTCTGCTGCACCAACCTGACTACAAAGTCAGGAGAATCTCAAATTGTCAAAATCCACTCTGTAGCAAGCACAACAAGCAATTCTATTTTTGTAGCCTAAAGTTCTTCATGTAATGCTGCGGGCAGGCAAGAAGCTGCTACCGTAGCTTTTGTTATTTATTTTTATTTTTATTTTTTATAGTTATTTATTTATTCTTTGATAGATAAAGAAGGCAAAGTGCTGCCGGCAAATGCCGCAGCTCTTGTTATTGATTAATTGCAAGGTTAATGTAACATTTAGCATACAGATGCATAATTACAACGACGGAGAACTAAAGTTCCCCATTTATTAATCTCTTCTTCAAGCATGTCTCGTAGTCCTCTATCATTTTTCTTTTTCCCTTCTTAGGCCATCTCCAACCTTAACACCAAATTTCACACCAAAATGGTGCAACACCAAATTTGCTCCAACCATTACACTATATTTAACACCAAAAAAGAATATTCCTTTTCATATTCTTCTCTCTCTTCTATATTATATTATTATCTTCTATTTAAATTTTATTTTATTTCCTTAAAACAAATTCTTTCTTTTTTCTTTTTTTCATATTCATCACATATAATTCATATTCACCACTTATATAATCATTTATTACAAAATTATTTTAAAGGATAAATCAACTAAAAGTGAAATCATTGATAAAAGATAATTAAATAAATATTACATCATAGTAAATTTAATTTAAGTACCACATAAATATTCAACTTTCACCTCTATTCTCCCATAAATGCTCGATTAATGCATTACGAAGTGCGAAATGCACATCTTTATTCTTTTTTAAATTTTAGTTTTCACTTTTCAATTTTAGCAACATTAGATATCTTACATTTGCATATTTCATTTTTAAATAATGGTTATATTTCTTTTTATACAATTATAATAATAATAAAATTAACTTATAATTTTATATAAATATAATATATCAAAAAAATAGAATATAAAATTAAAATTATAAAGATCTTAATATAAAAATTAATTATATACACAATATATGATAAATTAAAAGTCAAAAAAATATAAAAATGAATAAAATAATATTAAACAAAATTTGGTGTTGATGAATAGTGTTGCACCAACTTTGGTGCAACACTATTCACACTCTATAATGGTGCAAGATTTGGTGTTGGGTTGGAGCAAAAAAACACTAAAATTTGCACCAAATATAGATTTGGTGCAAAAAATAGTGCAAGGTTGGAGATGGCCTTAGTCACTTTTATTTTTTTCTCCGCGGGTTGTTTGTATATTTTCAAGACGCCCCAACTTCAGTTTTGTCCAAGACATCTAGCATTAAGAAGGTCAACAGAAAAGGACAAACAGCTCTTGGAGGACTGGAGGAGTGAGTGCTTGATCACTGAGTTTTGATGGCTATATTTTTTTTGGGAGCGAACTCAGGGCTACTTTGAAGCACATTGATACAAGTTATACCTTTTTGAACAAAAGGCTACACAGATTCCACTTTGTCTACGGATAAAGACGTTATAAGTAACGCAACTATGAATCTCATAGTAAGTTTGATCTTGGCTTAAGATAAATGCTAACAACATGCTTAACGCATGAAAATTGGCCAAAAAGTGGTCTTTCTAGTAGCAGACAGGTTTCCTCAACCAATTTGGTTGGGTCAGCTTTAAGATTGATTTTAAAAAAATTATGAGTTGCTTTGACAAAGATAGACTCTGTTGAAATGTGAATGTGTCTGCAGAGCTCATGAATAATGGCATTTAGCAGTAATTATAAATGCAACAGATTAGGCCGGCGGATATTTCTCTAAATGAATACAAAGGATCTGAGTTAACAGCTTTCCTTATGTGCCAAGCATGGCATTTCTTCACTCTTATGTCTCTATATTTGTTACACGTCGGATCTACACAAGCTTTTTCATACTGCCATTCGCTTAGATATTAATCTTCTGGGAACATTTGTATCCACGGGTTTTAGAATCTAGATGCACATAAATTAGATTCTAAAGTTTGAAATTTGAACACCATAACTGGAATTGGAGCATAGTCTGTACTAGAGGATTTCTCTAATTCCACGCTTCTTGTTATCCTATTCCATTTTACTTTTGTTCATTTGAAACAACCTGCTGTCTCTGCAGTGTACACTGAAGTTATAGCTAGTGAAGGACATATGCATTTGAGTTAAGTTCACATCCCTTGTTGTTTGTCCAAATACGCATTTTTTCAGCATGAGAAACGAAACGAACAGCATAGTAGCATACAAATTTTTAGTTTAGAGCTGGACCTACCAAACTAAACTAAGCTATCCGTGAAGGCCTTGTAGCTTCAGTTTCAGATAAGATGCTTGAATCTCTCGACTTGCAGTACTTTACTCTTTCTTAAGTAGACTTTGCAACTGACCGTTCTTGACCGCATTTTGAAGATCTAATAAGAAGCCAAAAATAATGAACATCACAAAAACAAAAAGAATCAAGTATTACAAGCTGACAGATATCAGGTCAGGAGAACAGGAATCAAACAACTGAAATCACAAGGCCTACCCTCTGAACCACCAATATGCTTCCCATTCACAAACACTTGCGGGACTGTGCTGCGGCCCACCAGATCCAAAAGGACATCTTGAATACGACCTCCATCGTCTGAGCAGATATATTGTAAGTTTGAAACAAATCCATTAATTCCATCGCTAGATGTGACAACCAATGTAGACTAACACAGATAGGCAATCAAATAGTCAACGAAAACTCAGTGTTTTTTCCCATGAATTGTTTTCAAGTATTCTCTACTTTATTTTCATTTCTTTCTACAGGTTCCAAGGGAGGGGTATTGACAACAAATTACCTCGAAGATCAAGCTCCACCACAAATGGTTGTTCCTGAAGTTCATTGAAGATGTGTTTGGCACGCTGGCAGTACCTATTGTCGAAAGACAATACAAATTAAGACATAAATTACAAACATCAACATGCACTTAAAAAGCTAGCTCAAAGACTCAGACACAAGGTATTTTATGATTCTTTTTTTCTTTTTATGGTCAAGATAATGTGCGATTCAGCAGAGAATTAAATAAAACAAGGCATAGCATAAAGATGTGGCAGGATACAGAGCACCACTACAGCCTATGACGCCTCAAATCCATTGTTATCTTTAATCTTATTCATGTATACATATCCTGTCTAAGCATAATGTTTGATCCAAGCAGCACATAGAACGTCCTAAATCACATGCTCAGCTATTAAAATCGGTTGGTTACTCACTACGTTCCTTCCTTGCCAAAATGAAAGGTCTGATTATTATTTTCAGGTTTCATTATTGAAGAGGAATTGAAGGTCTGATTAAATTAGTCCAACAAACACTTGATGTGAGTCATCAGCTTTGACATTGCTGACTAGGATTATCCAGGCAACATGTCTTATTAGACAGAGAATCTAGTGATTAGTCCATGTGCGCCCAAGCTAGCGCGGACAGGACTGATATTTTTTTTAAAATTGCCTGATACAGAAATCTGAGATATTAGTTCCCAATTAACTAGCAAAGCAGAATAAAAACCCCTAGAAGGAAAATAAAAGATGATCTCTTCCATCTGCAGGCTTTACATTATGCTACGAAAGTTAAGAAGTTCTAATCAATTCTTAGTTTTGATCATACAGACATACTTACGGGCAATAGGATTTGGAGAAGATGGCGATCTTGTTAGAATATATGACATTTTGAACAAAAGCAGAAGGAGAACTAGAAGCTAGGGCTTCTGCTGGACCATTCACCATCGCCATTACTCCAAATACAGCGATCATCATAAGCAAATTACGCTTGACTGCCATTTTCTCCTTTTCTACTTCACGAACAGTAAAGCGTGCGATAAACTGTTGAGTTTTGGAGAAAAAAGTGAGGAAGAGGGGTTTTTGAGCCTCAGCTGAAACCCGAAGACGGCGGATCTCGTCGGCGGTTTTCTCCACGCGGTTGCGGAACTGTTCCACGACGGATATTTTGGAGAGGTCACGTGCTTTGGGAATGGGAAACTGGAAACCGGATTTAGTAGGGAGTTTGTGGCATTGTCTGAAGCACCGGTTTTCTATTTTGGTTAAACGAGCCGCCGGGTTGATGTGAATCATGACGGAGGAGTTGACTGCCGATTTTACTGTTAAGACCGGAAACCCGACAACAACGGAAGATTAACTTTTGGGCCTTCAATTTGGACCTTCAAAGTGCAGATTTTTGCGATTTACTGAATTTTAGTTTGGGTGAATGAGCCCATTTATTACTTATACAGGTTTTGGTACTGTATAGTACAACTTTTTCTGGGTAGTAGTAAATTTTTACTATTATAGGGTTGTGGTACAAAAATGTAGAAATTGCACGGGGCGTCCTATTTGGTCGCCCCCATTTAATCTATACCCTTTTTTTTTTAAACTTTTAACTTGTATCCACTTTTTAAACAACTTCAGCTCCCTTTCTCTTTCTCCTTCTCCTCCTTCGTTTTCTTCTATGAGTGTGTAGTAGCGCACACCAGTGAGTAATCAGCTACAAAGAATCACTGATTCTCCTACCAAAACATCATTTTTTTTCTCTTTACGAATTCAGCAATAAAGAAACTTTCAGTAATTCTTCTTTTCGCATCTTGATTTTACACAAGCTTAGACGAAGAAACAACTCACCTGCTCTGTTTCTTTTTTAGAAGATCGAGGAGAAGATGTGAAGAAGAGAGAAGGAAAATTGACTGATTTTTCATTAAAATGGGTAAAATGATAGTACTAGAAAGTGTAATTAAATGGGAAACACGTTAGTGCTAAAGAGATTTTAAACATTTGAATAGCTCTAGAGCTGAAGTTCTCCAGTTACAAAGACAAAAGCTTCAGCTCTAGAGCTGAAGTTCCCCAGTTACAAAACAAAAACTTCAGCTCTAGAGCTGAAGTGCTCAAGTTCCTCAGTTACAAAGACAAAAACTTCACCTCTAGAGCTGAAGTTCCCAGTTATAAAGACAAAAACTTCAGCTCTAGAGCTAAAGTTCGCGAGTTACAAAATAAAAACTTCAGCTCTAGAGCTGAAGTTCCCCAATTACAAAGACAAAACTTCTGCTCTAGAGCTGAAGTTCCGCAGTTACAAAGTCAAAAACTTCAGCTCTAGAGCTGAAGTTCCCCAGTTATAAAGACAAAAACTTCAGCTTCAGAGCTGAAGTTCGCGAGTTACAAAATAAAAACTTCAGCTCTAGAGCTCAAGTTCCCAGTTACAAAGATAAAAACTTCAGCTCTAGAGCTGAAGTTCCCCAGTTATAAAGACAAATACTTCAGCTCTAGAGCTGAAGTTCGCGAGTTACAAAATAAAAACTTCAGCTCTAGAGCTCAAGTTCCCCAGTTACAAAGACAAAAACTTCAGCTCTAGAGCTGAAGTTCGCAAGCTGCTTCAGGCCTGTCTACTATAATACTGAAGTTTTGCGTGATTGCCTTTGCTACTTCAGTCTCGTATGCTGAAGTTATGCGAAAAAGCGGGTATAAGTTAAAAAAAATTTACAAAGCGGGTATAAGTTAAAACGTGACACAAAAAGCGGGTACGGATGCAAATGCCCCTATAATTGAGACACGATATTAGGGTGGCAATTTGAGCCCAAACTCATCTAACCCGTCCAATTCGCTCAGAAATTAATGGGTTGGGCTGAAAATATTTTAGCTCATGGGTCAATTTGGGCTGAGTCCAAGCTAACCCATTATTTTTTCTGACCCATTTAGCAACCCAAATACAACCCATGAAACTCACCCAAAACAAAGGGATTTCAACCCAACTTATCTAGAAAATTACTTAGTTGCCCCCATTTTACAATTTTTTTATATTTTCATTTTTTTTTCTTTTTTTTCTACACCTCCCACTCACCCGCCATACCCCCTAACCCCCGCGCAAACTCCCTCAAAAAAAAATTTATACTTTTTTTTGGATTTTGAATTTTCTGTATTTTTATTTTTCTTCACCACCCACCCACCCTACCCTCTACCCCCCACCTCACCCCCACCCGCAAAATATTTTTCAACTTACACATTTTAAGGTAAAAAAAAATTTTAATGCAAGATTAGCATGGTTCAAAAACATGGGTCAAGTTTGGCGGGTTGGGTTATGACCCATTGTTTAGCCCATCTTGACACAACTCATCTTAGCCCAAGTACACTTTGGGCTGGGTTGGGCAATGACCTATTTATTGACCTAACCCATTTTGACCCGCCCAAATTTAGCCCAACCCGCCCATTTGCCACCCCTACACACCACATTGTGTATACTTCATAACCAAACTTTACAATATATAATAAATAGTTTGACTCGGAGATTAAGGGTGTGTTTGGTACGAAGGAAAATATTTTCTGGAATTTTTTTTTTCAATTTTCCCATGTTTGGCTGGCTTAAATTTTTTGAAAAATATTTTCCTCATCAATTCATTTTCCTCCAATTGGAGGAAAATGTTTTCCCTATCAAGAGAAGGGAAAACATTTTTTAAAACTCCTTCTCAACCTTCCCCACCCTATTCCTTACCCTCACCAACCCACCCACCTAGCTCCAACGCATGCCCTCTCTCCAAAAAGATTTTTTTTCGTCATCACCCACCCTACCCCCACCCTCACTCCCCGAAAAAAAAATATTTTCACTTTTTTTTTTAATTTGAAAGTTTCTCTTTTTTTTCTTGCAACCCCTCACAATCTTTTTTTATTACTATTTTTGTAATTTTTATTTCTGTTTTTTTTCTGCAACCCCGAGAAAAAATATTTTTTTTTAAATATATTTTCAGTTTTACTTATTTCATCTTTCGGTTTACAAGTTCAAAATTTTACAAATTCCAAAGATATGAGTTCGGAGGTTTATGTGTTTCGAAGTTCACGGGTTTAGAAATTATAAAGTTTACGGGTTCGAAATTTCACGGTTTCGAAAGTTTTGCGTTTCAGAAGTTTATGAAATTTGTGTGTTCGGAAGGTTGTTGGTTCAAAAGTTTATGGCTTCATGTTCATTGTATCAAAAGTATTTATGAATACTCTTGAGAAAATATTTTCCTTGATTTGCATACCAAACACCAGAAAATGAATAAAATTATTACTTGTTTTTCAAAAATATATTTTCTTGAAAAACATTTTCCATAGAAAACATTTTTCTTTATACCAAATACACCCTAAATATCATAAATATAGCATGGATATAATGAATAATGATAAAGTACTGTATTTTTTGCATGCAGTAAAATAAGCACTATGAGAACAAACAAACAAAAGAAGAGGGTCCCATGCTAGAAAGGTAACAAAAGCAATGTGAAACCCATGCGGGAAAAGGTAAATAAACAATTACAAGTTGTACTGGTGCGGGTTTTGAGTTTAGGCCAGTTTCAAACTACTAAACAAAGGCATTAGCCAAAGAGTTCCCAAATGTGATTAGGAATGGCAGACGGTGTGGGTGCAGGGCGGGTTCTGTCTAAAATCGCACAATTTCAACTCATCTTGTCCCGTTCCACCCCGTATAGATTTTAAACCCGCATTCATCTGCCTCGCAAATTTTTTTAATAAAAATTCTCTCTTCTCCATCTTTCTCCACCTGCTTTTAGAAAGCAAACAACTAAAGATTGTCCAATTTCTCTTAAATGAAATTTTTTAAACATATTTAAGTACTAAAATTTTTTCCGTATTCTTCATATTTAATTCCTAATACTCTTACAACTTTATAATTTATTTTATTTTTCGATAGCAAAAGTAAATAAAACCTCAAAATGCGACTCATAATCTTTAGTTTCTCTTAAAACAGTAGTGTTTCTCTGCTTGTGACTATCTCTTGCTAGTCAAGAATTACTACATACTATGACTTATTGACTGTCACATCTTGAAGATGATTTTTAATAACTCAAAATAAGAAAGTTACGCGATCATGCATCTGAGGAATTAGTGTGGCTGGTAGTAGTATTTTAGTCTTTTAGGTTTTTAGTTCAAAAAAATTAAAATCTTGACCCGCCTCACCCCGTGTAAAACATTTTAAAAATATTAGAACTCGCCCTGCCCCGCCCCTGCAAACACTGTAACCCGCCCTACCTCGCGAATGCTGAAACCCGCCCCGCCCTGCACCGCGTCGTCCTATTGTCATCCCTAAATGTGACTAATAGTAACCTTTAACAAAAAAGTGCAATTTTCGGAACAAAATTTCTTGGATATACATGTTTTAGGAGAATTCCAAGTAGAGGCGGCCCATGATTTAACGCTTATGGGTTTGATGTTTTAATTTTTTTAAGTTACTAAGTTTTAAACTAATAACTTTTACATATTTAATGAATTTTATATGATAAATACAAAGTTTGAATCAAAATTACTGAGTTCGGCTAAACCCGTGTACGACATTGTGGCTCCGCCCCTGATTCCAAGAATGTTTCTATCCTTTCTGTTTTTACATTCATGTTTTAGAGATCTTTCCTAACAGGATACTCCAACTATGAAAAATATCTCTCGCACTAAGTGTGTATACTAAATCAAATAATTTAAATTTGATAGTTACAAGTCAATAAGTAATTAAATTTAAAATTTTAATTTTCAAACTTATTATGCTAGTTGAAACTAAAATTATGGGATTTTTTCATTCGTATACATTATTTGAAACTTTATTATCCTTAATGTCCATGTTTAGCTAATTACCCGGCATAAACAAATTTTGTTTACAAAATATATCCAATCCACCTTAAAAGGCTCCCAAATTCATTATTTGTGCCTTCAATCAAGGGATTCAGTTACACATTTTTCCTTTTTTTCCTCATCTCTCCCCTTTCTCCAGATCTTTCATTATTTTAAAATATTTCACTGATAAAATAGTTCAGCAACTACCACCGGCTCCAGCCCTCAAGATCATCAACAGTATTATTTTGCTCTATATTCACATCATATAATTCCTGATTTTGTTGTTCAACATTGCCAATTTGGTCTTTAGAATTACCCCATAATCGCATAGAGAAGTTAAGAATTTCTCGATGAATAGGACGATCCGCATTAGGATTATCTCCATCCAGTGCCCTAATTGTATTGAAATTATCCTCTAATGCTATGATCTTATTAGTTAAATCCCTCTCCAGGGATTTTCATGTTGGGAACTGAATCCATAATGTGATTATGTAGTTCATCCGAGGTAGGATATGAGAAATACCTATTGTTGCAATTGAAATGCCAGATTGATTTTAAAATTGCCAAAACCTGATGATATTCGTCTTCATCATCATCATCATTGTACTGATCTTCGTTGTTTAACTGATTATTAGCATCGTCTTCTTGAGTTTGATCTCCTTTTGGGGTATTGACGGTCCTCCTTTTTCAAATTTGAAGAATTTAGGCGCAATGAATTTAGTTGACATATTTCAGACATATTTCTTCTTCTTCTTCTTCTTCTTCTTCGTTTGACAAAATTATTTCAAACAAACTAATCTACAACTTATCTACAATTTTCACACATTATTTCTACCAAGTTAAATACAACTACAATAACATACAACTTAAATACAAATTTTATACAATATGTCTTTTGTATATTACGTATCAGATTTATACATACTAAAAACAAATTTCATACAACTAATTATATATTATATAATTTATCTACAACTTACCTACAACTTTCACACATTATTTCTACCAGTTAACTACAACTACAATATTAAATACAAATTTTATACAATATGTCTTTTGTATATTTTGTATTGATTTATACACAGTAAAAATAAATTTCATACAACTAATTATATATTATACAACTTATCTACAACTTATCTACAACTTTTACACATTATTTCTATCAAGTTAAATATAACTACAATAACATACTACTTAAATACAAATTTTATATAAAATTTATACAATATGTCTTTTGTATATTTTGTATCTGATTTATACATAGTAAAAATAAATTTCATACAACTAATTATATATTACACAATTTATCTACAACTTATCTACAATTTTCTTACATTATTTCAACAATTTTTCTATAATTTTTCTATAGTTTTTCTATAATTTTACTACAATTTCGTAAATATAGTGCATATCACGTCTTCTTCTTCTTCTTCTTCTTCGACTTCCAATTTGAAATTAAGCCAAATCAAGTCTAATCTTCACCAAAACACACTCAAAATTGAGATATAAACTCCAAACTATATTCTCAATTGTTTGCAACAATACCCAATCCAAACAAATAATGATTTTTGAAAATCCAAATTCGAATTCAAAGCTTCAAAGCTTTTTAATGGTTGTCATTGGTGGAATTGTTGTTCTCTTTTCCTTTGCTTTACATTACTGGAATTAAGGATTGAGAGATAGAGAGAGGCGTAAAGAGAATTCCCAATTGTTTGCAACAACACCCAATTCAAACAAGTAATATTTTTTGAAAACCCAAATTCGAATTCAAAGCTTCAAAGTTTTTTAATGGCTATCAATGATGGAATTGCTGCTCTCTTGTGCAAGATACGTGGGGGAGAGGGAGTGGGATGTGGAGAGAGAAACGTGGGGGGAGTAAGATACAGAGAGAGAAACGTGGGGGATCAGTGAGAGTGATTGTAGGAATTGATTAATTATCCTTAAATCCTAAAAATGTACATAATTGGGAGTGAGATACAGAGAGAGAAACATGGAGGGACCAGTGGGAGTGATTGTAGGAATTGATTAATTATCCTTAAATCCTAAAAATATACATAATTGGTAATTTTGTATATAGGAGGTAATTAAAGTGAAACTTGAGTAGGGAGGGTAATAAAGCTTTCAATAGTGTATAAGTATGTAAAAATTCCTAAAATTATTTCCAATATATTAGCGATTATGAGTAGCAAACTACAATGTAATATGTTTCCTTTCGTATGATTTAGATTTATCTTTTTGAATATTTAATCTTCTATAGACTTTATTCTTGAGTTCGAATCCCGGCTTTGTTAATATCTTTCAACTCGTGTGATTTATATTTTCTTTATATTAATTTGCTTAGTTTCTTTTACGCTGCTGTAGAATATTGATGAATCTATACTCTAGTCATCTTTCATATTTTCTTAATTCATCATCCAAAATGTAAAAATATCTAGAGAATTTTGTTGTATGTATGTTACTCTATTCTACTTCTACTAGTGCTTTTAACATGATATTTTAAAAAGATACTAAAAACTAACCGAATCGTACCGATAATGAATGATTGGGCGGTTTCGAAAAGTCTAATTTTGATTATATGTAATAAAATAACCAAAAAATTTGGTATGGTAAAAAATTTACAAAATAATCGGGCGAACTAAACCATTGACAACGTGACCTTCCACTTAATTGTTGCCTTGGCTTTGTTAATACTACATCAAATTCTAATCTTGGTTACACAAAAATTTCAGGATTATTTCTTATTTCAATTTGTTTTCATATCTTGCTTCCAGTGTTTACCAAAACTAATTTCCAAACCTCGGGATAAAACCAGGAAATTAGAGCAGATAACAACTTGTAGAGTTGTTATTCTCTAGGGCACAAGGTGAAGTTTACAAAGTTTTCACTGTGTACAGTATCTGCCTGCTTGTAAATCTGTCATTTAATGAAGATAGAAAACAACAATTTATATGCATTTAGCTGATTATACAAATTCTAGTTTCCATATCAAATTCAAACCTAAGAAGGCTTAACATCAGGATTGCTCTGGTAAAGCTTATTGTATTCCTCCAGTTCTTCGTAATACATGTCCCACACGCATGGAACACATCCATTGCCGCAACAATCGCCCGGCAACGGCTTCTCCGGTGGCGGCGGAATGGTAACCTTTAACTTTTCCTGATTCTTCTCCGACTCCGTTTTATTATTCATCGTTGACTCTGTGGTGCTCTTATTATTCGTCGTTGACTCTATGGAGCTGCTTTTATTCGCTTCCTCGGCCATCGGACTTTTGAGTGCAGCGATATTACGGCCTGATAGAAACCTAGGATGACTGAATCGGATCAGATTGACAGTTGAGATTCGTGCAAAAGTCAGATCTGTAATAGGCATGAGAAACGCAGAGGCGCGTTGGACATTTTCCGGTGGCCGATGGCGAAGATTGGTTGTTAAAGGTGTCGTTTTAGACAATGTGAGTCCAGAAAGGGCCATTCTTATACAACCAATCTGAGGACACCTTTTGAGCCAATCCCGTGTTGACTAATGTGTATGATTTGTTTTAAGAATTATAGTAAAACAAAGGCTAATATCTGGCTGCGGACGGGACAACTTTTATTCTCCTTTTTTCCTTTTCTTTTTTTTCCAAATACATAAGTGATTTAAAATAATTTTATATTTCAACATACTTTTATGTTCACAGATAAAAAACCATGATATTTTAAAATTAAAAATTCCAGAAAAAAGGTAGCTTAAACTCGTTTTTCAATTAAATTACATCACATAAATTGAAATAGAGCGAAAGATACTACCAATATTTTAAGAGGCGAAGCGTTTTACCTCTGACGAGGCGAGACGTAAGTCCTGAGACATGAGGCATAAGTCTCACGGATCTTTAAATTTTACTAACTTCAAGAATTTTAAGTATAAAACAAAAAATAATTATAAAAATTATATTAAAATCACAAAATTATAACAAATAATTATTTAATTTATAAATTATAATTCAACTATGAATAATACGAAAAGTATGACATATATCATAATATGTAAATTAATTGCGACGTTGTTACAACTCAAACATCAAAAGTAATGCATTCAATGTGAAAATTTATATGTATCTCTTAAGGAGTAATGAATCTTGAAACAATTTCGATATTGCAATTTGATATTTTTTTAAAATACTCCTTGCATTTAATATGCTTTCTATTTGAAAGAGAATTTATATAAAAACATAATTTACAATTTAAATATGATTCTTTAGCATCATTTATTTTTAAGTTTCAATAAGTTAATAAAGTGACACACAATTCACCATACTATATATACCATGATAATTAATTACTTGTAAATAGTCATTAGCTAATACAGAGCTTTTAAATTAATAAGTATTGAATCTCGTAAATGTGAAAAAACAATATTTAGGAAAATAATTATAAAAAAATTATGGACTATTATATAATAAAGATATAACAAAAGTTAATATAAGTACTTTTAAATAAAAAAATTTATTTAAAATTTATTATCACAACAGTCTTAGTGGATAACGTGCAATAATTTTTATTTTAATTATGACATAATATACTCTCAACTTAATGATTTATGATTAAGAAAAAAGTATTTTGAATAGTCAATGATTAATTAAGAAAATTTGAGGATTTACAATGTTAGTTACACACAATTGCATTGTCACGACCCATATTCTAATCTAGATCGTGATGGCGCCTAACACTGATGTTAGGCAAGCCGACACAATTAATCTAGTGAATCCCATTTATTTTTATAAAAACCTTTCCAACAATACTTAAGTTGCGATCACTAAGCATGTGAAAATAGCAAATCTCAAAGCAAATTTAATTGCAATGATCAAAAGAACTCAAATTTAAATAATTACATTTCCAAAAGAATAGTGTACCAATGTGTGTGCCAGGAACTAGTGTCACAAGTATACATGCATCTAGTAGAAGGAATCAAAAGAATACGTCTATCCTACTGTCTGAGATGATATAAACAGAATAACAAAAGGAAAGACTCCAACGTGTTGCTGAACGACATCAAGGGAAGCAACTCACCGTGGAATCTCCGATCTCGGGAAGTCAAGAATGTGCTCCGGACGAATAACCAGATGCACCTGCCTCAGAACCTGTACAATTAAGTACAAAAGCATAGCATGAGTACATAAACATTATGTACCCAGTAAGTATCCAGTCTAATCTCGAAGAAGTAGTGACGAGGGGTCGACTTAACACTTACTAAGGCCAAACATTATATTTAAATATAAGGCTAAGCATGAATATCAAGGATGAATAACAAATAATGACAAGGAATAACAAGTCTTTCCACAATGGTATTTATGTGTCAATTTCTATCAATCGTTAATCCATATTCCAGGGCATTTAAACGGTTTAAAAGTCACAGAAAATGCCAAGCAGATAACATACGCATAATATGCCGAGGACGTACAACCCGATCCAACAAAATAATAAATGTGCACTGCCGAATGGTCGAACGGCACGAACCATAGATGCGTCTATTACCCCGCTCGCGAATCATACGGATTAATGCTTCCTCACAACGATGCACTAGTAATATCCCTACTTATACATGACACTAACGTAAAAAGAGTGTTGATTGATCCAGGTAGCTCAGTCAATATCATTTTGTCGAGAGTTTGTGGAAGAAATGCTAATGGAGGATCGAGTAATCCCAAAAGCACGAGCCTTATCTAGGTTTGACAAATCTACGGTCGTAACAAAAGGGGAAATTGAGTTTAGCACATATGCAGAAGGAGTAATCAAAAATACTAGATTCCAAGTCATTGATACCGATATGGCTTATAACGTAATCATGGGGAGACCATGGATCCATGACATGAAATCAATACAATCTACCTTACATCAATGGGGAATTCAACAGATTCGGGGCGATCAACAAACCTCAAGGAATATAAATTCCGTAGTACACTCCAACAAAAAAGAAGAAGCGGAAGAATCAAAAGACGAGGAAATCGTCCAAACAGGTACAGAAAAAACTGTTACCCAAACAGGTACGGAAGAGGATAACCACGAGAAGGTGAACCAAGTCACCAGGAAGAAGTCTCAAAATATACGGACATGGATTCCAGACCTGATGTCATTCAGGAACCAGAAGAGGACGGGCATATCAAAACAACTACATAAGAGCTCGAAGTTGTTCCACTGTTCGAGCATAAGCCCGAACAAAAAGTTCACATAGGCACGAGGCTAAACCCTAGTAGAAGAGGTAAGTTAATTGAATATTTAAAGGCTAACGCAGATTGCTTTGCTTGGTCCCATTCAAACATGACAGGTATTCCTCCAGAAGTGATGACTCATAAACTAAATGAAGATCCATCCTTCGTGCCTGTCAAGCAAAAGAAAAGAAAGCAAGGACCATTCAAGAACCAAGTGATCGACAAAGAGGGGGACTTATTGTTATAAAGTCATGCCTTTTGGCCTGAAAATGCTGGAGCCACGTATCAAAGGCTGGTGACCAAGATGTTTCAGGAACATCTGGGGAAAACAATGGAGGTATACATTGATGACATGCTGGTGAAATCAACACAAGCGGAAGATCATTTCTAGCATCTTTCAATTACCTTTGAAATCCTACGCAGGTATAATATGAAATTGAATACAGAAAAATGCGCCTTTGGCGTAGAATCAGGTAAGTTTTTGGGTTTCCTTGTATCAAATATAGGAATAGAAGTAAATCCTGCTCAAATTAAAGCTATTGATGAAATAGCCAATATACTTATGAGCAAGAAAGAAGTTCAAAGACTAACAGGAAGAATTGCAGCTTTAGGAAGATTTATCTCCAGGTCTTCGGAGAAGAGTTTTAAATTCTTTTCAGTTCTCAAAAATTAGAATCAGTTCGAATGGACTGAAGAATGTCAACAGGCTCTAAAAAATCTGAAGGCCTATATATCAAAACCCCCGTTGCTGTCTAAGCCAAATGAGGGGAAAGGCTGTATGTCTATCTTGCCGTTGCAAAAATTGCCGTAAGTGCAGTACTGGTAAGAGAAGACAAAAGGTAAGCAATCTCCAATTTATTATGTAAGCAAGTCCTTATTAGGTGCAAAAACTAGGTATCCTCATATAGAAAAATTAGCCTTAGCTTTAATCATGGCAGCTAGAAAGTTAAGACAATATTTTCAATGTCATCCAATCACTGTTGTAACATCATACCCATTGAGAAATATTTTGCATAAACAAGAATCATCAAGGGGATTAGCTAAGTGGGCAATAGAATTAAGCGAACATGACATAACATATCAGCCTAGGACTGCAATAAGTCTCAAATTTTAGTTGATTTCGTCGTTGATTTTAAAACTAGCATAATACCTGAAGTGGAAAGAGAGTTGCAACTCTTTAACGGGGCTAATCCAGGAATATGGACCCTATTTACAGACGATTCTTCTAATGTAAAAGGAGATGGCTTGGGAATTGTTTTAATATCACCTACGGGTGAAAAGATACTACAAGCTATTAAATGTTATCCAATAACTAACAATGAAGCAGAGTACGAAGTTGTCATTGCAGGGCTTGAAATGGCACAAGAACTCTCAATCGAGCATATCGTAATCAAAAGTGACTCTCAACTAGTGGTGAACCAGATGTAGGGGACTTACACCGCTAGAGAGGCCCAAATGCAACAATATCTGGAAAAGGCACGAGACCTAGTAAGACAATTCCAATCATGGAAGGTTATGAAAATACCCAGGGAGGAAAATGCAAAAACGGATGCATTAGCCAACCTCGCAGCAGTTGCAGAAGTGATGAATAAAGACAATGCAATTGTCATACACCTATATCACTCAGCAATAGACCAGGACAAAAATGAGGTAAAACTTAACAATTTAACTTGGGATTAGAGAAACTAAATTTTAAATTTTTTGCAGAATGGTACCGTACCAGAAGATAAAAAAGCAGCTCAAGCACTTCGCCAAAAAGCTGCACGGCACTGCCTCACTCGTGATACTTTATACCGCAAAATGTTTGGAGGTCCCTTAGCAAAGTGCCTCGGACCCAATCAAACGGAGTTCGTAATGAAAGAAGTACACGAAGGACACTGCGAAAACCATGCAGGAGCAAGATCCTTAGTCAAAACCCTAATCAGAGCAGGGTACTATTGGCCCAAAATGGAAGAAGAGGCTGAGAATTTCGTAGCTAGATGCGACAAATGCCAATGGTATGCTAACAACATGCATCGACCAGCAGAGTTACTTCACCCAGTGATATCACCATGGCCATTCATGAAATGGGGCATGGACATAGTAGGACCCCTTCCCCCAGCTAAAGGAAAGGTACGGTTCTTACTCGTATTAACTGATTATTTCACAAAGTGGGTGGAGGCGGACGCTTTTAAACAGGTGCGAGAAAAAGAAGTGAAAAGCTTCATATGGCGACACATAATATGCTGCTTTGGAATACCGGGGGAGATCGTATGTGACAATGGCCCGCAATTCATAGGCTCACAAATCACGAAATTCTTCGAAAGTTGGCAAATCAAACGAATCACTTCATCACCATATCACCCCGTACCTAATGGACATGCCGAGTCAACAAACAAAGTCATCGTCAACAACCTAAATAAACAGTTAGAAAAAGCCAAGGGAAACTGGCCCGATGAGCTACCGGCAGTATTATGGGTTTACATAACTACTGCAAAAATAACTACGGGAGAGACTCCATTCGCGCTTGTTTATGGTTCAGAAGCTTTAATGCTGGTGGAAATTGGTGAGCCAAGTACAAGATTCATAACAACAACGGAAGAAACAAACAACGACGAATTAAGGACAAATCTGGATTTGCTCGAGCAAAGAAGAGCAGATGCACTAATACGTATGGCAGCCCAAAAACAAATTATAGAGCGATATTACAACAGAAAATCTCACCTCAGATATTTCAAAATTGGGGGACTTCGTTCTCATAAAAGTCTTCCAATCAACGAAGGAAGCTGGTGTAGGAAAGCTAAATCCAAATTGGAAAGGACCTTACAAAGTCCATGGCATCAGTGGAAAATGCGCTTATGATCTAGAGGCTATGGACGGCAGAATCTTGCCAACCAGTTGGAATGTTGTTCATTTGAAGAAGTACTACTTCTGAGTAAAAGGAATACCCCCGGTCAGGTATCATTACGTTCGATTTTACTTTTGTACACTTAAAATTATACTAACCATTTTAGATGATAGGCAAAAAGCTAACCCATCACCAGATGATGATATTAGACCTGCACAGACACGAGGAAGTAACTGAATTCCCGATCTAGGGTTACAACTTTCTGATGGACGTTTTTAAGGGTTAAGCAGTCATCATCTAAAACTATATACCTTCGAGTCCCGTATGTTTTTCCTTTTCAGGAAAAGGACCACAAGGAAGGAATAGTCAAGTGCTCGAGATTTCATTCTTCAAAGCTCAAACACTTGGGGGACTATACAGTATGGAAGGCAAAGAAAAAGCAAAGAAGACTATCAAAAAGTCAAAGCTCGAGCCTGAAGATCCATCTTCCCAACAAGTCAAGTACTATGAGCAAAATCAAAGAGTCATAGGCAAAAACACAAAGCCTGATTCAAAACCTTCGAAAAACATATTCGTAAATGTAAACGAATGTTTCCAAAAACATATTCGTAAATGTAAACGAATGTTCATGTTAAAGGCAGAATATTAGTTACGGGTAAAAATGCACATCTTTGTACTTACTCAAAAACTGTTGTAAATGAAAACAGTTATAAATGAAAGATCATTATCCTTGTACTTATTCAGAAAATTGTTATGAATGAAAATAGTTACGGATGAAAAAGCATTACCCTAGTATTCATTTAAAAACAATTATCAATAAAAACAGTTATGGGTAAAAATTCATACCGTTATATTTAAAAACTGTAATAAACGAAAACAGTTATTCCCTTGTACTAATTCGAAAAAACCGTTGCAAAAGAAAAACAGTTACGAGTACAAGTCATATCAAATCTTTTGAAAGAAAAACAGTTACAAAATGAGTTATAGACGATACGCAAACACATGTGAAATGTTACGAAAGTTCGAAACAAGGCAAAAACTTTCTTCAAAACATTGTTAAAGAAAAACATGTAAAATTCCTATCTCTCTTTTGTATATTTACACCATTATGAAGTTGAGACGTCTTCTTCATTAAGTGTCGATAAAAAAAGGGCCCTCTTTTATAAACCGTGCCTATTACGAAAAGGTACGAACAATCTAAGCATTTTTTTTAAAATGCAAAGTCAAGAACTCAGAGGTAAACCAAAAACCTCAAAAAGAAAGCATGCAAAGACTTAAGAGTAAAACAAAAACTCGAAGAAAAGCTAAAGTCATGCTAATATTGATATATTACGGCAAAATAAACTAAGTGTTAACTAAGTTAAAGCCGATTTAATATATACATTGATTACCCCTAAGTTGTCAGTTGGGGACTTACGAAGGATCCAACTTTACCCCCAATGGGACTAGGGGTAACCACCAATTGATAAAAAAAGAAGAAGAGAAGAACCAAGTTCTTTAAACTTTTCTAGATGGGGGGGGGAGGGGGGGGGGTTGTCTTCACTGGCAGGAGGAGCAGCTTGAGATGGGGAGACACGAGAAACAGGGACCTCAACCTCAGGTGAAGAGAGATTCTAACTTTGCTGAGACTTCTCAATCGTTGCTCTGGTTTTAGCAATTTTGGCTTTCAAGTCAAAACCCACTTGGCCCATTTCCATCAATGTGTCCAGACGAGCATTCGGATAAGCCCATCTAACATCGACGACTGCTTTGTCTTCAAGAGATTCATAATCCTTCTCCCACTTTTCAGCTTCAACTCTTAACTCATCTCTTTCATCCACGGCATCATCGTGAGAGGCCTGCAAAGGAGTGAAAGATCTTTCCAGAAACCGAACCTTTTCTGAAGAGTTGCGGAGGTCCTCTTGGGTTTGGGTGAGCAATTGTACAAGTTCACCAGAGTACACCTCCTTCTGGTCCAATAAATCCTTCAGGCTCCTAATCTTCTTTATGGCACGGGAAAGTTGATTTGCAAATGAAGACTCTAGGACACTTTTGTCCTTACCTGCTTGGTTTGATGACGCCTTCTCGACGTCCAGTTCTGCTGCAACAACTCTAACACGCTGCTCCAAGGTACATTTTTCCTCCTCCATTGCCTCCATGTCAAGCTGTAAACTCTCCTACTGCTCCTTCCAATTGATAGCCTCAGTTTGGAAATCCTTTGATGCTTGCTCCATCTGAACGACCCTCGTCATTAACTCTGTGCCTACAAGATTGAGCTACATAAAAAGATAAATTAGACACGGTAAGAGCATATATAAGTACGTATGAAAAGAAAGTTTTACCTTTAAGGACGAGTGCACAATCTCGTTCATCCAAGTCAGGGTAATGTGGCTTTCCAGCTTAGACTTTTCAGTCGAGCCTATCAATGGATTTAACCATACATCATCCTGCCCGACTTTTTCAAGAGGCTGCCCGTTGCTGGGACTTCTATTATAACTTGCCTCATCTCCCCCTGCTGGAAGACCCTACTTCTACAGCAGAAGGCACGGAAGCGGGGGCGAATAAAGGAGCCACGGGCGAAGTAGGCTGAGAAGCAGAAACAACCACGAGAATAAAAATAGCAGCGGGAGCAGGAACAACCATGGGAGCGGAAACAACAACGGGAGCAATTGAAGGAAGTTCTTTGGGAGCAGGAGGAGAGAAAACAGCAAGAGGGGCTTCATCATAAATGGTACCAAAACCTTCACGGAACAGGAGATCAATGGAGTCACCGAACAGGAGAGGGAGTTGCATCCTTGGGGGCAAAAAGTTCGGATTCAGGTACGGGAGGATCAACAATAGGTGCAGACTCGTCGTCAAAGACCACCCTCCTCCTACGTGACCTATAGACCAGTGAACCCTCCTCTTCCTCTTCCTCCTCTAAGGTCCTGGACCCACTTGATTTTCTTTTCGATGAAGAGGAACCAACAATGATATCTTGGGACTTTGCCAGGGACAACCTTGAAGCGGACACAGCCGCAGCAGAAATACCACAGCAGGAAACCCTAACAAAAAGGGCCAGATAAAGCTCAAAAAGGGAAGAAGTAAAAAAAAAACTTCACTTACCGTGGGTCTTAACCTTCCAACCAAACTTCCCAGAGAGGTACTTCCACGAACGTTCTTCTAAAGGAGCAATCAACAAGAGTTTTTCTACCCAATCACGGAAACCGGAGACATTCTCAACGGTTCCTATGGTTGCTGCAAAGGAAAAAGAAACAGTCACGAATCTGATAATTTGTCAAAAACAAAGGAAAGGAAAGTGAGCAAAATTGTACTCACGTGCAAGTTTCCACTTCTCAGGGAAAGGGAGATTTTCTTCACCTACTAAACCTGCAGTAGGGACAACAACATACCGGACATACCACCCTCGGTCTTTGTCATCATCTAGAGTAACTAACACCCTTTTACTCCTAGCCGCGAGAGTAAACACTCCTTGGAGGAACAACATCAGAGAATAGAGGTGAATAAGATGATGAAAAGTGAAAGGTACGGAAACTAAATTGGCCAAATACCTAAGGCACGCGACAACTCGCCAAACAAGAGGACCGACTTGTCCCAGACAAATTTTGAAGAATCGACAAAACTCGATGATAACAGGGTCGTTGGGAGGCTTGAATCCCAATGTGAAAGGGTAAGTATAAACATAAGAATACACGATCTTGTAAGAGGTTATTATTTGGTTATTGTTGGGAACAATAACAGGAAAGTCAGGCTTCCAAAAACTATCCCTGCGTACAAGAGACACCAAGCCCTCTGTTATCAAGGTAGGATAAAGTTCGGCACTGTCATGCGAAGACATTGAAAAAGTTGTTCGCTCATGGCCTGACTATCCTTGGAAAAAGAAAACTCCCCAGGGATAATTTCATCGATTCTCGGCTCGTGAAGCGGTTCACTATGTCCTCTACTCTTTGATAAAGATCTAGAAGCCCTAGCCCCTGAAGAAGATAAAGAAACAGAAGACCTAGAAGAAGATGGGGGAGTAACATGAGAAGAAGAAGCACCCTTGGAAGGGATAGAACCTAAGCTTCTAAGCCTACCGCCTCTCCTACTTCGTGTTGGAGTAGAAGAGGGAGTCAATTCATCAACACTAATGACTTTCCTAGATTGCTGGTTTGAAGAAGACATATTTACGAAGAATGAAGAATTTACAAATAAGGAAAGAAGGTTGAAAGTTTTTCGTGAAAGTAAAGAAAGGAAAAGGGGTATTTATACCCGAAGGCAACCGTCAAAAAATGGAAAAGCAGTGATGTGAAAGTCATAATTGAAGCTGTCACTTCGTGATTGATGCAGCCGCAAAAAGCCCTAAAAGGCGCTGAGTAATTGCAGAACCAACCCGGAAACACCATATGGCACATGCATTAAATGGAAGAGACAAACGATGCATACATTCAGAGATAGATGCAATGGTACGAGTGAAGCGACATCAAAAGCCATAAATGAGTATCCACTTACCAAATACTAGTCAATAAATAAATGGTAAGTGGAGGAGCTTCACACGTATAACAATTATGACGACTCAACAATCTATGTGGAGCAATGAAATCCTGACAACTAGACAAGACTTTATGACGAGGTACGAGATAAAAAGGAAGGGAACAACATACCCACGGGGTAATTAGATATGGGAATCTCAACCTAATCGAGAAGACGAAGAGACACGGTCAAAGTGAATCAAGGCGAAATACAAGACAGATTCGGGATCTTCAATTAATGAGTCAAACGTTACACAATCTTCACGCAACAGTTACGATTGATCATTGTAACGTTACATTAATGCCATTATTAGTCATTAATGCTCAATCGCTGAAAAGAGTAGACATTATATTAAGAAATTCCCTATAAAAGGGAGTACAATATAACTTGTAAGGACACGTTCGAACTGCTATTGCAATATACTTACTTTTTACGCATCTTACTGCTTTCTATTTACGAATTTACTTACAATTATTAGCGTATTCCTTGGTTACCAGAAACCCGTGTTCTTCTTAAAATAGATTTGGCAAAGAATCTAATTCTTTGGTTAAACAAATTAGCCTCACCAGGCTCAAACCACCCGATGGGAGAACAACATCGCCGACCATATAAAGCCTCAAATGGAGCCATCTCAATGCTGGACTGATAGTTGTTATTGTAGGCAAACTCTGCCAAGGGCAAGAACTGATCCCACTTCCCTCCAAATCAATCACACATGCCCTGATCATGTCCTCAAATATCTGAACCGCCCATCGGCATAGGATGGAATGTTGTGCTGAGCTCTACACGGGTACCCAACTCACTCTGTATTGCTCTCCAGAAATGCGAGGTGAACTGGGGACCTCTATCTGATATAATGTACATAGGCACACCGTACAACCGACCTATCTCCCGAATGTAAATCTGGGCCAACCTCTCTAAAGTATAAGTAGTGGCTACTGGAATGAAATGTGCCGACTTGGTCAACCTGTCCACAATAACCCAAACCACATCGAACTTCCGCAAAGTCCGTGGCAACCCAACTACGAAGTCCATCATGATGCGCTCCCATTTCCACTCAGGTATAGGCATCTGCTGGATTAGGCCTCCTGGCCTCTGGTGATCATACTTAACCTATTGGCAATTTAGACATCTAGCCACATTCTCCACTATGTCTTTCTTCATCCGTGGCCACCACTAGTGCTGCCTCAAGTCACGATACATCTTCGTAGCACTAGGATGAATAGAATAAAGTGAACTGTGAGCCTTCTCAAGAATCCTCTCCCTCAGGACGTCAACATTAGGAACACATAGGCGACCCTGAAGTCGTAGAACACCATCCTCGCCAATAGAAACCTCTTTGGCACCACCCTGAAGTACCGTCTCTCTGAGAACTACCAAGTGCGGATCATCAAATTGTCGAGCCTTGATATGTCCCAATAATGAGGACTAAGCAACGACACCTGCAAGAACTCGCTTTGAAATGTCCAGCCTCACAAGTCTGTTAGCCAAGGACTAAATGTCCAAAGCTAGTGGCCTCTCCTCCGCTGAAATGAATGCCAAGCTACCCATACTCTCTGTCTTCCTGCTTAAGGCATCTGCAACTACATTCGCCTTGCTCGGATGATAAAGAATAGTGATGTCATAGCCTTCAGCAACTCAAGCCATATATGCTGCCTCAAATTGAGATCCCTCTGCTTGAACAAGTGTTGCAAGCTGCGATGGTCTGTATAGACCTCACAAGACACCACACACAAGTAATGCCTCCAAATCTTAAGAGCATGAACAATCGATGCCAACTCCAAATCGTGCACGAGGTAGTTCTTCTCATGAACCTTTAGCTGACGTGAAGCATATGCAATAACTCGCCCCTTCTGCATCAATACACATCCCAAGCCAATGCGTGAAGCATCGCAATAAACTGTATAAATCCCCGAACCGGAAGGCAACACTAGAACTGGTGTTGTGGTCAAAGCTGTCTTGAGCTTCTGGAAGCTCGCCTCACACTCGTAGGACCATCGGAATGGGACACCTTTCTGGGTCAATATAGTCAGAAGGGATGCAATAAATGAAAAGCCCTACACAAACCGGCGATAATAACCCGCCAATCCCAAGAAACTCCTGATCTCGGTCGTTGAAGTAGGGTCTGGACAACTCTGAACTGCCTCAATCTTCTTGGGATCCACCTTGATACCCTCTACGGATACCACATGTCCCAAGAATGCCACATAATCTAACCAAAACTCACACTTGGAGAACTTAGCATACAACTTTTGTTCCTGCAAGGTCTGGAGCACTACTCTCAAATGTTGCTCGTGCTCCCCTATGCTACATGAGTAGATCAAGATGTCATAAATGAAGACAATGACAAAATAATCAATATAAGGTCTGAACACCATGTTCATCAAATCCATGAATGTTGCTGGGGCATTAGTCAAGCCAAAGGACATCACCAGGAACTCATAATGACCATATCTCGTACGGAAGGCAGTCTTCGGAACATCCAAGTCCCGAATCCTCAACTGATGGTACCCCGATCTCAAGTTAATATTAGAAAAGACCCTAGCACCCTGCAACTAGTCAAACAAATCATCGATGCGCTACAACGGGTACATGTTCTTTATGGTAACTTTATTCAACAGGATGCAGTCAATACACATCCGATACCTCGAAGGTACTTCTGATGTTGGGGTGTTCTATGACAATTCTCCATCTCTTTCTTTGTCTGCCTTCTGTGATAGTGACTGGGCTGCTTGCCCAGACACTCGAAAATCAGTCACTGGGTTTTGCATTCTTTTGGGGAATTCTCTCATTGGTTGGAAGGCTAAGAAGCAACCAGTTGTCTCACTTTCTTCCGCTGAGGCTGAGTACCGAGCTCTTAGTAAGGTGGTTGCAGAGTTGGCTTGGGTTGTTCGCCTTTTATCTGATTTTGGTGTTGATGTATCTTTTGTTGTGTCAGTATTTTGTGACAACCAAGCGGCCATTCATATTGCAAAGAATCCTGTTTTTCATGAGCGGACGAAGCACATTGAATTGGATTGTCATTTTGTTCGGAATAAACTTGGTGATGGACTAATCTCCTTGAGTCATGTTCCTACCACTTCTCAACTCGCCGACATTTTTACAAAGCCACTCACTGGAGTTGTTCATCACTCTTTGTTGCTCAAGTTGGGGGTTGTAGCACCCTCCAACTTGAAGGGGGGTGTTGGACTTCATCTTAATACGGCCCATGATACAGGCCCAGTACCGGTTTAGCTAGTGTATTTATTTGTATTTGAGCTTCTGGGCCTAAGCCCAATATAATGTAAATACAATAGATAGAAACAGGAGTTTTTGTACATTCTAGAACTGACAGACAGAGAATGAAATTTTCCTCTCTCGTTCCTTTCTCTCTTATGAGCCCTAATCATTTCTTCTTCATACTAAGCTCAATTCAGTAGATTAACACTATTAGAATGAAACACAATCAAAATTACAAATCCCTGGCAGCAGTCTATTCAGTAACTATGTTTCTTTCTTCTGCAGGTTTCACCGAAACACATCAGAAAGTAAGCTGCAACTCTAGTAGGTAACTTTACTATAAATAGTTTGTCTTAGCCAAAAAAATAAAGAGTGAAAACAATTCAAAAGCCTATATCATTGTTTACTGAACAATCACTTTCATGAAAATTAATTTACTTTGTCTATTATATGCTTGCTTGATAGGCAAGTAGAGAGGCAAATAAAACCACTTCAACAGATTTCTGGAAACAAAGGACAATTGTAAATTAGTTTTAAAAAACCAACTTCCCATAGGGGAAAGCAAGTGACAACATTTTAGCTTTTCTTGATGATTGTTTAAGGCACTTTGTTTGATAGATTACCCTTATTTGACCGAGAAGATTTCATCTTCTACTGCCTTCGATTTCTTCTGAATAATCCTCTCAGCCCCAGCAAGAGCAGTACAAGACCAACGTAGTCAAAATCGTAAGCCAATCTCACAAAGTCCATCTTGAAATCATTCCATGGAGGATACCTTGCTTCCAGCTCAATTAAGAAACTCCTATGTAGAACTGCTTTTTCATGACTGAATGTGTCAAAAGAGAACTTCCCATGGTAACGTCCGAAACCACTCTGACCAACGCCTCCGAATGGTAATGTGTCAGACACAAACTGACATTACAAAATTATGACAAGTAAATTAACATATCCTTCTCTGCTAATATTTAGCTGAGGGAATGCGGATATATATGAAAGAGAAGAGGTGGAGCTTCATACCTGAATCAAAGCATCATTGAAAGTCAGACTTCCAGAAGATGTTTCCTGCAAGATCTTCTCCTTCAACGAATCGTTCTTGGTAAATGCATATATTGCAAGAGGTTTTGGCCTCGAGTTTATGAACTGAATGCTTTCTTCAATATTATTCAGCTGTTAAAAGAACTACTTTCCTGTCAGACATTTTCTTGAGGAGATTTTGTGATAAAAGTGAATCCAATTGAAAGCAAAGATAACATTTTGTAAGAGAAAAACATCAATGATATTGTTTGAGAATCAGTTTGGCCTTACTGTGATGATTGGAAGCAATGGGCCAAATATTTCTTCAGTCATGATCTCAGCATCAAGGGGAGGATTCAACAAGATTGTTGGCTCAATAACCCTGAAAAATTCATCAAATAGAATGAGGAACGCGGTGTGTAAGCAATAGTATAAGAGGATACAGAGGATTACATATTTTCCTCATCTACTGAGCCTCCATAAACAACAGATGCTGCAACATTCGGATCTTTCAGAAGGTTGTGAACTCTTTTAAAGTGGTGCTTGTTCACGATTCTGGCGAGATTTTCCAAAGTTTTCAGGTTCTCACCATAAAATTTCTTGATGAACTTCTTCAATAGTTCGATCTGGAATACCAGAAACTACAACAATAAATAGGCGGCTACACTATCTGCCTCAAAAAGACAACCGAATAAGTCATTTCATGAGCAAGCAAGGCGGAAAAGATCAATATAACAGCTCGTGCTGCCATTAATACCAGAACTGAAGCAAATTGTGTTTCCACGAGCACATAATCGATTCCTATGCATGCTTGTCCGTTGCATGGTCCCCACTTGCCACCCGCTATCCTTTTGACAGCCACCTTAAAACCAACACTATACTGTGAGCAAAACATGAATAAGGCCTGAATTAATTGGATACTCTACTCCCCTCAACTCTACTTGCCTCTATAACGCGACCCATAACTTTGCTGCAATAACCTAGGACAAAAATTTCCTTCTATTTGCAACAAATAAAGTTGTGGGAGATGCCTTGAACTGTAAAGTTTATAGCTTAACTTTCTTTTTAGATGAAACATGAAGTAATCATTATTGCATTAGAGGATATTTAACCATTGGAAACCTGTAAATCAGAGGAATTTGATAGAGTGTCAAGGATGGTCGGAGATTTTCCACCCAGTTCTAGAGTTACAGGTGTTAAGTGCTTCGCAGCTGCTGACATTATGAGGCGCGCAACTTGTGGACTACCTGCAAAACAGGAGGCCAGAATTACATCATCAACACAAAGGGTCTGTTCATAACTAACAACTCTTTATTGTAGGTCACTTCTTAATTATTCATAAATCATAATTGCTGAATGTCCTTCTGCAAAATGCTCCTTCCAAACATGAGAAAGATTACAGGAAAAAAAAAGAGGCAAAGCTATACACACCTGTAAAAAATATCTTATCCCATTTTAGCAGCAATAGCTGTTCTGATATGTCTTTTCCACCTTCGACAACTTTAATAGCTTCTGGATCCAAGTAAAGAGGTATTGTATTCGCTAGAAAAGAGGAGCATTTTGGTGCTAACTCTGAAGGCTTGAGGACAACTGCGTTTCCAGCCGAAATTGCTCCAATCACTGGGTCTAAAGCTAGGGCTGCAGATGAAATAGCAAACTAATAAACACAAAGCGACAGTTGTGGACAACCAGCTAAGAGAACCTAGCACTCTAGCAGATGTCAATCAAATAATGGAATAGTATAAAATCCATACTGCTTTTGTTCCTGAATTAGTCATATTGATACCGAGTTCAAGGAATTAGTTTCATTGTACAATGGCCAATATTTCTCCGCAGCAAGCAAAGAAGAGATGAGGCAGTTACAATAGTAGTCAAAAAGATTTTACTCACAGATGGGAAAATTCCAGGATGCAAATATGAGCACCACTCCCAGGGGCTCTGATACTACCGCCCCTCTTGCAGGAAAGAAAACTAATGGTATCCGGCCCTGCTAATATAGCATCATCAGTAGCTGCTCAACACCTTAGTTTATAAATTATAGATAATACAAATAGTTGCCAAATGACTAATAGACATGAATAAAAGAACCTTTTTAACTTTCACTTGCTGGTTAGATGACCAAGAAGCAAGTAAACATAAGAGATATTTACCACCCTTTCACGCACAAAGAGTAATAGCATACTGCAGTAACCTCATTTTGATGTCTCAATAAGGTCATAGTATCACATGGTTTACTTCATCGTTACTTCTGGATAGATTGGTTTTGAGCAATTCATTTGAAACTGCAGATTGTTTGTTATTGAAACACTTTTTTTTGGCGGATGTTTTCCGAGGACATGGCCCTTGATAGGAAGCTGCGGAGGGAGGGTATTAGGGTGGTAGGTTATGAGGTAGTTGAGCCTTTCCTTAGTTCGTATCTTTGTGAGGCTAGTTTGGTAGGGTTGCAGTATTGTGCCTTACCACTCTTTTGTTTTTCATAGGGCCGAGTCTATTTACTGGTTAGCGCTTTTGTTTCGCACATGTTTTGTGGTTTCCATGATGTTGTTATTTTTTCCTTAGTTCGTATCTTTGTGAGGCTACTTTGGTAGGGTTTTTGTCTAAGACAGCTAGTGGCAATGTTGTGCCTTACCACTCTTTTGTTTTTCATAGGGTCGAGTCTATTTACTGGTTAGCGCTTTTGTTTCGCACATATTTTCTGGTTTCCATGATGTTGTTATTTTTTCTTATGATATATGTTGGTGGTACTGATATTGTCTCTTTTCGCCTTCTTGAGCCGAGGGTCTTTCGGAAACAACCTCTCTACTCCTTGGGGTAGGGGTAAGGTCTGCGTACACACTACCCTCCCCAGACCCCACTAGTGAGATTTTACTTGGTCGTTGTTGTTTTTTGGCGGATGTAATGCAACTTCTGTTGCTTCTACTTAACATTGCTACTACTTAACAGACTAATTAATAACAGAACTATTCATTTCTACATCTGTTTCCTTCGAAGTCATTTTCAAAAAAATTCTGGGTCTGTTGTCTCGTAAACTGTTTCTAAAATCAATAGTAATCTAAACAAGGACCGTTGTAAAATATGACAATACCTGTTTCTACAGTAGCTAACATACTTATTCAAGAAAGAAAGGAAGAGAAGTTGTTACAACCAACATCCACAACCTATTATTAAGGATATGACATCGAAGATGTTTGCCTAGGATTGCTTTAACAGTTAAGGATAATTTTATTTATTTCACAGGGGGGAGAGGGCTGAATTACGAACCTTTTGAGGGGCCATCCACTTCTCAACACATCGGAAAGCATTGGTAGCTGATTTTTTCACCACCCCAATCTGAAATGAGTAGAAAATCAAACTCTGGTCATATGATGAATCACTAATTAAAAACACCAAATGTTATTGTCTAAAACTCTTTGATAATATGAATTTCAAGTGTATATGCCATTTCTCTTGCAAGATAGGTTGATCACTATCGGAGTAGTGGTTGATTTTGGTCCTACTCCTGAGGTATGATCAACTAGCTCAGCATGTCACTACATGTGCAAATCAGAATTCAGAAGACACAACAAAGTCCCGAGATGCCTGACCAGCGTGCCTACCACTTATCAGGCCCGTCCCACCCAATTATACCTGCCTGCACCACATCTCCACTTCGGATTAAATCCAATTAAGACAACCGTTACTGCTCTACGTTTCTCTTCAGATTCCAAGATCACAAATGAAGAGGCTACAAATGAGGAATCAAATTCAACCCTAGCTAGCTATTGGAGGTCCTCTAATAAAGGGGATCATAAAATTCTCGACCAACTACACTCTACTGAGCTCTACCGCTTCGTTACACTTCCGCTCTTAGCTCAGCTCTTCCTACCACTTGAATCAATGCCTCCCGTATCATATCATCACCAAGTTCTTTACAGCTTTCATTCTCTACTTCTTTTAATCTTTTTTTAACGATTAACTTTCTATTCAAGCTGGTTGTGCCTTGTTATTCGTAATTGTTGGATTTTTAGGAAACAGCTAATCATACTGTTGGGTGTGTATAAACAAAAAATGATTCACTTACACAATTGGTGTTGGCCCTTTTGGAGGCTTGGCCCAAAAGGGACAAAATCACAACAGGTTAAAAGTATATTTGGACTGTTTTAGCCATTTACATACAGATATCAACTTACTTTGAGCTAGTATATTACAGTAGCAAAATTTGCAGTCCTAATAGTATGAAATTGAGCGGGTAAACATTAACAACAGTGTACGAAACAGAAGCACCAGGTGCATAAATCAGTTGAAGAGATTTTTTATTTTTTATTTTTGGAAGAAAAAAAAGAGGGAGAAATTAAAGTAGGTACTGACTTCATCACGGTAAGCTTCAACAGGGTGCTTTCCAAGATCATGTCTAAGTGCTTCAAAGATTTTATCTTCATTTTCAGCAAGGAGTTTAAGAAGGGCTTGAAGCTGTGCTTTCCTCCATTCAACCCCTCTTGTTCTTCCTCCACTGAATGTTTTTCTCACTTCTTCGACTCTATCCATTTCTTCAACTTTACTCAAACACAACTCTCTCTTCTTTCCATCAGTTTTTATTAAGGAACTCTTCCACATGCAGCATCTCTCCTTTCTCCACTAATTTTGCTAGCATTAAGTGTTGCCTACCAAATATCACGTGGTTATCTTATTTCAAGTCTTTTTATTTGTAGTTTCTTTCGGGGTAATATTTCCACCCCGTTTTAGGATGACGTGGGCTGCTACTTTGATTAGTACTAATCCCTCCCTTTCAATTTAAAAAGAATGATTTTTATTCAATAATTTTTCTTTATGTAATATTTATAGCTCACACAAAATAGGAGTCCATTACTCAAATGGTCACTCTACTAGATTTTTTAAATTTTGAATTGCCAAATACGTATTTTACCCTCTAAATTATAACATTTATCTTCTTTTTATTTTTTTAAATTTTTTAATATTATGATTTTCTCTTTTAATTTATATTATGGACTTACTATAGAATAAATAAATATTATTTATAAATTAAAAAATAAAAAGTATTTAAGTATATATAATGCTGGAATGACAAAATAATGAGCATAGTAAAAGAAATTAATTAGAATAATTTGTTAGTATGATAATTTTAGTATTAACAACAAAAATTCAAAAATTTATTTACACAATTCAGAATGAAAAAAAATAAAGGTTGCAAAATATATATTCCTTGCGCGTAATATAAAAATAATCATTTAAATAAGGGTATTTTTATAATATACATTATATATTCTTGAAAATTATACTCAATTATATAATTATGTTTCTGCCAACTTTACGACGACACAAAGTTATGTCAGCGGAAAGTAGGGGGACTATCTGTATAGGGTAAAATATGCCATGTTAGGTCGTGCATGGAATAAATATAATATAATTGAGCATAATTTTCAAGAATATATAATGTATATTATAAAATACTTTTATTTAAATAATTATTTTTTACGTGCAAGGAATATATATTTTACAACCTTTATTTTCTTTCATTCTGAATTGTGTAAATAAATCGTTGAATTTTTGTTGTTAATACTAAAATTATTATTACTAACAAATTATTCTAATTAATGTTTTTTACTATGCCCATCGTTTTGTCATTCCAGCATTATATATACTTAAATACTTTTTATTTTTTTAATTTATAAATAATATTTATTTATTCTATAGGTAAGTCCATAATATAAATTTAAAAGGAGAAATCGTATTAAAAAGTTTAAAAAAATAAAAAGAAGATAAATGTTATATAATTTAGAGGGTAAAATAGGTATTTGGCAATCCAAAATTTGAAAAATCGAATTGAGTGACCTTCTGAGTGCAATAGGCATAGTTCAGTGACTTTGTTGTTACAAACGAAAGTAAAGTGACTTTAGGAGATAATTTGGGATAGTTGAGTGACCATTTGAGTAATGGACTCCACAAAATGGTGTGCTTCATTTTATACTAATTTAAAAGTCTTCTCTTATTTTTTAAACTTCGTGCTCAATCAAATAAGTTCACATAAATTGAAATGAAGAAAATAAAATACTACAACTATTTTGTGCTCTTCAGGTCAAATGCGAATCCAGAATTAAAATTTGATGGTTCAGATTTGCAATTATACATCAATACATTTTAATTTACCGAGTTCAAAATTTATTAATCATGTATATTTAATATTGTTTGGAGAAAATAATTAGTGTACAAGGAAAAACTATGGGATCAATTGAACTCATTCGCCTTTGTTTTAAGTGGTTACTTAATAAATGATTGATTAAGACTGTCCTCTACACCATCTAACATAACTTTACAATCTGATGGGAGTTTACTTGAGACATTTTTGACACCACCCTCCAAAAAAAGAAAAAGAAAAGAGAGAGAGAGAGTTATTTATGTCTTTACTGTGACTAATTCAGACTAGAGTAGTTGATTACTTGACGAACCATATCAACCCTAATCAAATTTGACGAACGTCCCATTAGGCGTTGTATATTGTAATAGCTAATGGGTAAATCCGCTCGATTTCAGAAATTCTGAAAAATCACATTTATCATTTCTGGAAATTGATTTTTCTTGCCTCTTAAAGCTCCCATGCAGAAGGCTCACCTAACAAGATTGATCAAGTAAAAGAACAGGTTGCCTTGTTATAGTCACGAGTGGTGCTAAGAGTGTCGGGAGCGCGTTCGACCGAATTCAATAGCTTTGTTTGGTATTTCATTTTGTTATTTAAACTTTGTTTAACCATACTAGCACTTCCAATAAATTATTTGGAGTACCTCGTTTTATAAGTACTTAATTTTTCAGTCTGAAATTATAAATATCCACAAATAAAAAGAATCTCCAAAATATGTTTGATTTTGATAGTTTATGACCTAGAAAAGTTACGCCGGCATGCATTTATAGCAAGATGCAGTGGTATACGACAACGTATCTCCCACGCTTTTTCTCATAGGTCCCTCCAGCAATAAGTAATTAATTTACTAGGAGAATACATATATCCAATTTGATTCAAGAGTCAAAAGTCTTGAATGTCTAACTACTTGTTTGATCGAATATAAAACTCATATTGCAGTTAATATTACGGTTGAAAAAACAACTGGCAATATCACATCACAAATAGTAGAAAAGGAAAATCTCTATTTTTAATTTTTTTTGGAAAGTGGATATATAGCCTTGTTCGTTTGAATTAAAGTTAAGATATCTAATTTTGTGTTTTAATTTGGCTTGGCATCAAATCTAAGATTGTAAAGAAGATTTTTTAATTATAATCTCTAATTAAAGATGTATATAACATATCAAAATTCAAAATATCCACAAAATCTTGTGGTATTAAATATGTGTTAACTCATTCTTACATGAAAGTGTCATTAAGAAAAAATTAAGAACATTAATAATCTAAAAAAAATACTATATAAAGAAATATAATATTTTTTTTTTATAAATTTACTATAGTCAGTTTGCAAGTCATGAACTGAATAATATTGTTAAGTCTCCATGAATTGATGAATTGAGCAGTTCGTAAATGCACTTGAACGAAGAAGATGAAGGAATTGAGAAGGAGGCAAAACAGAGAAAAATACAGAGCTCAATTCAATATTTCACGTGTTGTAGATGTTGGTCTTTATATAAGAATTCTCTAAACTAATGAACTAATCTAATGACAGTTGTAACCAACTGTTTGGGATTTTAAGTAATTAATGATATATTAATGCTTAAAATGGGTGAATGGGAAATTGAGGGAAAAATAAAATATTTGAGTAATATTTGAGTTTCCCTCCTTAATTGTCCCACATAGGAAGAGGAAAAGACTTTTGATGGGTATATAAGAAATTGCTCTTCTTCTAGCTAATAAAGAGTTGAGAAGAAAGCAAGCCTCGCGCCGTCGTCGTCGTCGTCGCTCGGCTCGGCCTCGGCTTCGGCTTCGGCTTCGGAGTAACAGAAATGTTATTAAATATTTATTTTGAGTAAATAGCCAATTATGTCATGGCATTTACTTTATGGGCGTTTTTGCAAAAACAGCCATTATGGAGAGTTGCACCTCTTCAGATTTCAGCCCAACTTTGGCTATAAATACAAGTCCATTCTCTATAAATACAACTTTGGCTATACATACTAATTTCTGAGATCTCCTCCTTCTTTCTGCATACATTCATCTTCAAAGAAAGCAAGTAAGTGTGATTTGCTACCG
>ML284187.1:0-44227 GCA_005239495.1 Nicotiana undulata
TTGATCAAGTTAGAGTTAGCTTGAAATCTGTAGAAATTAGCTAGAGGTTAGTTGATACAAAGAAGATTAGAGTTAGTCCTAGGATTACAAAAGAGTTTATTTTGTAAATCCGTTTTGGCTAAGAGTTTAGTGAAGAGTTTGAGAAAATCCTACTAAGGAGTAGGTCGTGATTTTTTTCACCTTTTGAGCCAGGTGTTTTCCACGTAAAAATCTCTATGTCTTTACTATTACTGCTTAATTATTCCGCAAACAGTAGTAAGTAGTAGACTAAGAAGAATCAGGTTCTTCTTATTAGACAGCACTCGAAAATTGGGTACTGCACAATTAACTTGTAATATTGTGTAGCATTAAAGTCTAAAATATTTAGTTTGATCCTATAGGCATGCTTTCTAATAGTGGAAACGAAACAACGTTGGAAGTTCAATATTAACACTTAAAAGTGAGTGGGATTACCATATAGGCAGAATTTTCTACAATTAGCGATTGCAACTAGTTTTAGCTCCTATAGGCATGTCTCTTAAGTGGGCAATTATAACAACAACACCTTAACCAATTAAAATCCTATAGGTACGATTTCTAAAATGCAGATTTGTAGCACATAAGCTAACATAACCCTATGGTCATAGTATCTAATGAATATGCTGTAATGCAAATTGAAACACAAGTCATTTAATTTCTTATAGGCATGATATCTAACAAACATGTAGAAGCAGAATATGTTAAACGAATTAAACATTTATAGGCAAGTTTTCTAACACACATAGTAGCAAAACATGTTCGAGCAAATTAAACACCTACAAGCAGGATTTCTACCCGTTCATGCAAATATTAGAATAAACACATTTCCCAATTTTACTAACATCTGTTATTACAACATTATTTCAGATCCAATGAGTGAAATAAATTATAGAGTTACACAATAGCTATAGTGAGCCTAAGGCAGGCCCAAGGTATACCCAGCCTGGCTAGGCCTTCAATATCATATCCGTAAAGTTTCACAACAGCCCAGAAACAATCTCCATTTACACAGCAAGAACATATAGAATGGCAACCATAGTCATAGAAGCATACTACACTTAGAGAAAAGGTCTTAAACAAGTTAGGACAAGCTTTGTAGTATCAATTATTCACTAGAAGTTCATAATTAGGCAGAGAACATGAATTAAACCATATAATCGAAGTAGAACATTCTGTCTATCAACAACACTACACTAAGCATGCTTCATTATGTCTAAATTAACTAAGTCAGGCGCAATGACATTATTAAGCTAGCAATTTATAGGCAGAATTAAACAGGAAAAAAGTCAAGAGAACATATTAGGCCATGCGATTCAAAGAACATGCTACTTAGAACATAATAAACATTGCGAAAGTTAGAAACTAACCAGTTATTCAATAAATAAGAAAAGAATGGCAGTAAGAACCTAGAGTCTCGAATGTGTCAAGTTCCCAAGGGTTTCAAGAACCCAGGGCAGTGCTCACACCCAAGAGAGGTCGAGAAGAATAAAATCTGGTAGCTTTGGCTTTCAGCCGGCCAAGAGCCAAACAAAACAGAGTAGTAAGCAAATACGGAGTAGAAACCTCAGTTTTTAGTGAAAAAATAGTGATTGAAGTTCTCTCCAAAAAAAGGGAAGGGGAATGGGTTTTTACAGTGGTAAAATCAATATGCAAGTAAGGAAATACAAACAATCAGACCATAAAAAGGAAATAAGAACACATAAATCAATTAAAAATCAAATTAGGAGAACAAGCTGATATACCCTAATTTTTAGGAAAAACTAAATGTTACCAGAATATACACAAAACAGCAGCGTAGCACGAATATAAACACAAATATTACTCAAAATCATAGAATCAAACAAGTTTTGGTTCGATTTGAAGAGATCTGGAAATTTAAGGGTAAGAATCAACAAAAAATACACGAAGATTCATACTCATAGTAGAACAAAGTATGAATATAGACATAATAGAGGAAAGATAAGAGATTTGAACCTATTTAGGTTCGATGTTGTGGAGATCTGCTTGCCATGTTTAAGAAAACAGCATAGAAGAGTAACCAGCACCAGGGGGAGGCCGCATATGGTAAGGAACAACCATAGAATCTCATATTATGTGGGATTAAGAGAGATTTAGGGGCGGCGACTAGGGTTCTTAGGAGGGAGAAGGGAGGTGAGGGATATTAGGGCGGAGGACGGGGGAAAATGGGGATTAGGGTTGGGTGTTTGGTAATTTAAAGGGGGGGGGGGTTTGATGTGGGTCGTTGATCTCAGAGATCAACGGCCACGATTAGAAGGGGAGTTGGGCCAGGTTATTAAAACGGGTCGCGACCGGGTTAGGGGTTGGGTTAATTTAGTTTGGGCTAGGGGTTATTTGGGATAGTGTATTAGGTTTTGGGCCAATATCTGGTCAAAAAATAGGTTTTGGGAATGGGCTAGTTTTTAAATACACAATATTTAACAAAAACAATTTATAAAAGTAATTAATAAATAACAAAAATATTATTTGTGCACCAAAATGACTAAAATTAATTACTTAACATTATAAAAATACAAAAAGTTATTTTTTGCATAAATAATGTAATTATACATTAATGTGGGCTATTATTGCAAAAATATGTAAAGCCCTAAAATGCAATAAAAAAATATTTAACATGCATGTTGGTATAAATGGTAAGTTTAGATGATTAAATCATCATAAAAATATTTTGAAGGATAATTATTGGATATTTATATAATAAAAATGCAGAAATAAATTTATTTAAAGCCTTGAAAAATTGCGGAAAATTATGAAAAATGCTTGTATAGTCTTATAAGCTGAATGATGATGCAAATATACTATTTTGAGAGTATATATATATATATATATATATATATATATATATATATATGTTTTAAAAATATGAAGGAGAAATTGGGTATCAACATCTCCGACTCCCTCCTCCGGCTTAGGGACGAGCCGGAGGATGAATCTATTTCCATAGCCCACGCGATGACATATCCCGGAGATTGGGATGCGTCCGAGGTGAGACTCGCGAGGTCGAACCCCCTCCAACGAAAAAAGTCGACCTTGATCCCCGGGGTGAAACTTCCCAGGATACCGGTTCTGCACCAAAAGAAGTGCTCGGCGTAATTGAGATCTTGGGGATGCCCTCCTACACCAATTCTATGCTTGAGGAGGCCCAAGCGAGGAAGGAAAAATCTTACAAAGGGGATCATGGCGTGGACGATCCCCTTCGTTCCTTTTCCGACGGCGTGGACTCGTCTGCCTTGGAAGACTTTTCTAGGTTGGGCGACCTAGAAATGCCGAGAAAGAGTCCGTCTTTAGAGGTCAACGGGTTGAACTCGATCCTAAAGTTAATCAACTAGTTCCTCGCCTCGAGTGTGGATCCTGGCCGTAAGAGGTCGATAATCATCACTGTTCCGGAGGACCCGGGTTATTTCTGCTCCCGTGGGAGTAGCGAGCTACCTTTGATGCTTGGTAAACGAAGAAGACCATGAGAAAATGAATGAGGTGGAAGTGTCGTACATGTTCAACGAAGCGCAGCAGGCGCTGAATCAGGTAAGGCATCATTATGCCATTTTGAACTTTGAATTAGTTTTTAATATTTCTCATGTTTTCTTATTTTACCCTTTTGCAGGCCTCAGTACTTCATTACGAAAGATTTCTTTGGTACCGGGCTGAGGTTAACCAGCCCGATCTTAAGGTCAAGGAGCTTGTCAAGAAAAGATATATGTATAAGCTTCTCAGCGAGCAACACGAAGGGGCCATCAAGGACCTTCAGGCCGGGCTGGATGAGGCTCAGAGGGAAGCTTCGAACATGAGGCGGGAACATGTCGATCTGGTAGAAAAGTTAAAAGGTTTTTGAAGTTAGCAATGAATACTTAGCCATGGCGACTAACGAGCAACCCTCGCAGGTTCAGTAGAAGATTGACCGAATCGGCCAACTCCGAGCTGAAATGAATAAGGTTCAAGCCATGACCGATGGTTGGAAGAGCATAATGGATCGGCTGGCTTCGGAGAAGGAAACCGCCCAGGAACAACCGTCATCGGTAGAGGTTAAACTCCCGATGGTGAAAAAAAAGCCGACAAACGGTCTCAATTGAATGATGAACTTCGATGGCAATTGAGTTCGGCTCTGGCAGAGCGGGACGCCCTCGCTAAAGAATGTGAAGCTATAAAGTCTCAGCTACGCACAACCTTCGGTGATGCTGAAGAGATGGTAGCCCAGTATAGGGCCGATGTCGAAGCAACCGAGGCTCGCCTGAAGACTACTGCTGAGTACGTGAGGCAGCTATCATGGAGGGAGACCCTCAAAGAGATCCATGCCCGAGGTTTTGACCTGTTGTTCGAGATCGAGGAGGTTAAGAGACTAGAGGTCGAGGCTAAGAAGCTAGCTGAACCCGAATATGAAGGAAGCTTATAAGAACCCGAAGGCCCTGACGACTCTGGTGACAAGGTGGGTTCTGGTGAATATCAGGCATAGATGCCTTAGGATTTTTTGTCTTTGTTTTGTATCTTGTACATTTATTTTTTTGAGGCTGTTTTGATTGGCCTTTGTAAAGACATTCTGGAATGTAATATATAGTTTTTTTCCTTTTGGAAATTTTCAAGTCTATTATCTTTAGCATCCTTTTTACAATTGCAAAGATTTTAAATGCCTTAGCACAAAATCAAACGTAGTAATAAGTCATTTTTCGGAGGTCCGAACAAGACTTTTCCCCGATGCAAGTTTTGCTTGAAACTTATGGGGGCTCAGAGTGACCGGAGCTTTCCCCAAAATGATTGTTTAAACATTTTTAGACTATATATTTGTTGAGGGTAACCTTTGAACAGTTTAGAAATTTTTGTTGAAGGCCTTATGTTTCGATTATGAGCTTCGTACGTCTTTGAACCGTTTATAGGGCGACCGTAGCCTTTTATATTTGGGCACTGCCTACTAGGTCTTGTTCCTCCGGGTTTCGATAATGCGAGCCGCCCGAACTTATCTTGGGTGGAAGTCCCCGAGTGGGGGTAGCCCTTTGGGCTCGGGTAAGGGTGGCCCTTGGGCTTGATAACTCCTAGGTAGGAATAGCCCTTAGGCTTGATACTTTTAAGAAGCAAAAAATGGTTGTTAGCAAGGTAGAAACTTTCTTTCATTTCTATGTATAACGTACAAGATTGTAAGTGTGTAGAAGCTCGTATTATATCCGAGGTGACCTACGCGGGCACAGTTCATTTGATCGTTTGGCCCTTATAATAAATCCTAACAACCGAGCCTAGACTGTTCGAGCACAGAGTTTCCCTCCTTGCTAAAAATCCTGACTCGAGGGTGATGACCCCCATCATTCGAGGTTGATCTTCGAGTGGGCTTAGATACTGTTGATGCAACCATTGACTCCGATTTAAAACCGGTCTTTGACTCTAAGCTAGCACGGTTTATTATTGTCTCGTTAAAAACCTTGTCGGAAAAAAGAGTGCAACGTGTGCTTTCAGACCTAACAACTACATTATCCTTTAGTTGTTGCTTGCAAGTATTAGCCCAGTTCGTAAAAAGAAAATGAATGAGGTTGTACCTTAGAAGTTGTATCGCTTTGAGTGGGTCACTTTCTAGTTGTTTGGTAGTTGTGTGTCGTTTCCTGCTTCGACTTTATACGAACCTTTATCGGTAATCCCGATGACTCGATACAGACATTCCAAATTTGGTCCTAGCTTCCCTTCATTCGGGTTCCAGGTGTTCTTTGTTACTCTTCATAACACCAAGTCCCCGATGTTGAAGTGTTGGAGGTTGGCTCTTCGGTTGTAATATCTTTCTATCTGCTACTTTTGGGTGGCCAGCCGGACTAGAGTTGCCTTGCACCTCTCATCCAGTAGTTCTAGGCTCGTGCTCATGGCCTCGCCGTTTGATTCTTCGATTGCATATCGAAACCTGATGCTTAGTTCTCCCACCTCGACTAGTATTAGTGCTTTGGTATCGTAGATCAATGAAAATGAGGTGGCCCCGGTACTGGAGTTTGAAGTCGTGCGATATGCTAACAAGACTTCGGACATGATTTCCTTCCATTTTACTTTGGCATCGGCCAACCTTTTCTTAAAGTTTTAAAGGATTGTTTTGTTCATTGACTCCGCCTGTCGTTTCCACTAGGGTGTTAGAGTGTTGACAAGATCTTTTTGATCTTATGGTCCTCGAAAAATTTGCTTACCTTGCTGCTGATGAATTGCTTCCCATTGTCACACACTATCTCGGGCAGTATACCGAATCGGCATATTATGTGGTCCTAAATGAAATCGATGACTTCTTTTTCCCGGACCTTCTCAAACGCTTAGGCTTCAGCCCATTTAGAGAAATAGTCAATCATAAATAGTATAAATTGAGCCTTACCAGGTGCCCATGGCAAGGGACTGACGATTTCTATTCCCCATTTCATGAACGGCCAAGGCGACAGGATCGCATGTAGAAACTCCCCAGGGTAGTGGATCATTGGTGAGTGCCTTTGACAACCACCAAATTTCGCACAAAGTCCTTCGCATCTTTCTCCATGTCGATCCAGTAATAGCCGTATCTTATTATTTTACGAACCAACGATTCTGCCCCCGAATGGTTTCCGCATGTGCCCTCGTGAACTTCCCTCAAAACATATTCGGTGTCTCCCAGCCCCAAGCATATGGAGAGTGGGCAATCAAACGTTCTTCTTAACAGAGTATCTTCGGACAGGCTAAACCTGGATGCCTTCATGCGTAGAGCTCTTGATTCCTTGGTATCTGAGGGAAACTTCCCAGTCTTCAAATAGTCTATATACTTGTTTCTCCAGTCCCAAGTTAAACTTGTTGAGTTTGTATCGGCGTGAACTTCTTCCATTATTGATTTCATGAGTTTCACGACCGTTCTCGATCTGAATTCATCGTCATCAACCGACAACCCCAAGTTAGCCAGAGCATCGGCTTCGCTATTTTGATCGTGGGACACGTGTTGTGGTGTCCATTCTTTGAATCGATGTAGCGTTACTTGTAGTTTATCCAAGTATCTTCGCATTCGGTCCTCTTTCACTTCGAATGTCTCATTGACTTAATTTACCACGAGGAGGGAATCGCATTTATCTTCGATCACTTCGGCCCCCAAGATTTTAGCCAATTCGAGACCTGCAATCATGGACTCATATTCGGTCTCATTGTTAGTCAATTTCACAATTCTAATAGATTTCCTAACTACGTTACCCGTAGGCGGCTTCAGCACGATGTCGAATCCGGACCTTTTTACGTTCAAGGCACCATCCATAAAGAGGTCCCAAATTCCCCAGGAGGTCCTCGAGTTTAACAATAATTCCTTTTTGACATCGGGTATTAAGGCTGGCGCGAAGTCGGCCACGAAGTCTCCCAAAACATGATATTTGATTGTTGTCCGGGGTCGATATTCGATATCGTACCTGCTAATTTCCACAGCCCATTTGGCCAATCAACCTAAGAGCCTGGGTTTGTGCATTATGTTCCTCAATGGGTAAGTAGTTATGACACATATGGGATGACATTGAAATACGGCCTTAACTTTCTGGAGGCGCTTAGCAAAGCGAGCGCCAATTTCTCCAAGTAGGGATAACTTGTTTCGGCCTCGCCTAGAGTCCTGCTAACATAATATATAGGAAATTACGTACCTTCTTCTTCCCATACTAAGACTCTACTTACCGCTATCTCGGATACCGCTAAGTACAGGTACAATTGCTCGTCTACTTTCGGAGTATGAAGAAAAGGTGGACTCGGAAGGTATCATTTGAGTTCTTCCAAAGCTTGCTGGAACTCCGGGGTCCACGAGAATCTATTCTTCTTCTTCAATAATGAGAAGAACCAATTGCTCTTATCGGAGGACCTTGAAATGCACCGACCAGGGCGGCTATGCGCATGGTTAGCCTTCGAACGACCTTGATGTTGTCCACCACGATGATGTGCTCTATAGCTTTGATCTTGTCGGAACTGATCTCGATCCCCCAGTTGTGCACCATAAATCGAAGGAACTTCCCTGGCCTGACCACCAATGCGCATTTCTCCGGGTTCAGCTTCATATTGTATTTCTTCAGTATGTTGAATGTTTCCTGCAAATGTTCCAAATGGTCCTCTTCCCGCAGGGACTTAATTAGCATGTCGTCAATGTAAATCTTCATTGATTTTCCTATTTGCTCTTCTAACATCCGATTTACCTGATTTTACTATTTACTCTTCTAACATCCGATTTACTAGACGTTGGTAAGTGGCACCAATATTTTTTAGTCTGAACGGCATTACGTTATAATAATAAGTGCCATATTTAGTGATGAAGGAAGTATTTTCTTGGTCGCCCAGGTCCATCCGGATCTGGTTGTACCCGGAATAGGCGTTGAGAAAGTTTAGTATCTCGTGGCTAGTAGTCGCATCGATCATGCGATCGATGTTTGGTAAAGTAAAAGAGTCCTTAGGGCATGCCTTGTTGAAGTCTTTGTAGTCTACACACATTCTTAATTTGTTTCCCTTTTTAGGAACTACCACTACGTTAACTAACCAATCCGGGTACTTAACTTCCCGAATGGAACCTATTTTAAGGAGTTTGGATACCTCGTCTTTGAATGCATGCTTGACTTCGCACTGAGGCCTCCTCTTCTGTTTAACCGGGTGAAACTTCGGATCCAAGCTCGGCTTGTGAGTAGTTATTTCTGGCGGGATCCCTGTCATATCAAGATGGGACCAAGCGAAACAATATATGTTAGCTATAAGGAATTCAATGAGTTTTCTCCGAGCTCGGTAGTTAGCCCCGTGCCCAGGTATACTTTCTAATCGGGAAAGTGCTTGACCAGTATGACTTGCTCCAGCTCCTCAACCGTTGACTTGGTGACCAGTATGTTATCTAAGGCCTCCTGAACTAAGTCTTTACCCAACAACCGAGCCTCTCCCAGCTCAAACCATCCAACTAGCGATCTGCACCGCCTACCATATAACACCTCATAAGGAGCCATTTGAATGCTCGACTGATAACTATTATTATAAGCAAACTCCGCTAACGGCAAGAACTGATCCCATGAACCTCCAAAGTCAATAACACAAGCGCGGAGCATGTCCTCCAATATCTGAATGGTACGCTCGGACTGCCCGTCAGTCTGAGGGTGATATGTTGTACTCAACTCTACTCGGGTACCCAACTCACGCTGAACTGCCCTCCAAAAGTGCGAAGTAAACTGTGTACCCCGATCAGAAATGATAGACACGGGCACACCATGAAGGCGAAAAATCTCCTGGATATATAACTCAGCCAACCGCTCTGAAGTATAAGTACTTGCCACAGGAATGAAATGTGCCGATTTAGTCAGCCTTTCCACAATAACCCAAACTGCGTCAAATTTCCTCAAAGTCCGTGGGAGTTCAACAACAAAGTCCATAGTGATACGCTCCACTTCCACTCAGGAATCTCTATATGCTGAAGCAATCCACCAGGTCTCTGGTGCTCATACTTTGCCTGCTGACAATTTAAGCAACGAGCCATATACGCCACAATGTCCTTTTTCATCCTTCTCCACCAATAATGTTGCCTCAAATTTTGGTACATTTTTGTTACACCCGGGTGAATAGAATACTTAGAACTCCGAGCCTCCTCAACGATCAACTTACGAAGGCCATCAACATTAGGCACACATAACCTACCCTGCATCCTTAAAACACCATCATCTCCAACTGTAACCTGCTTGGCATCACCATGCCGAACTGTGTCCCTAAGGACCGCCGAATGTGGGTCATCATCCTGCCGCTCCCAAATACGGTCAATTAAAGAAGACCGAGCGAGTGTACAAGCTAGAACACTGCTAGGCGAAATATCCAACCTCACGAACTGATTAGCCAACGTCTGAATGTCTGAAGCCAACGGTCTCTTGCCAACTGGAATACATGCAAGACTGCCCATACTCACTGCCTTCCTACTCAATGCATCGGCCACCACGTTGGCCTTCCCTGGGTGATACAATATGGTGGCATCATAATCTTTTAGCAACTCTAACCATCTAAGATGCCTCAAATTTAGATCTTTCTGATTGAATAAGTACTGGAGGCTGCGATGGTTAGTAAAAATTTCACACGGCACGCCATAAAGATAATGCCTTCAAATTTTTAATGCATGAACAATGGCTGCAAACTCCAAGTCATGAACATGGTAATTATTTTCATGGACTTTCAGCTGACGAGACACATATGCAATCACTCTGCCATCCTACATCAATACTGCTCCAAGTCCAACTCGGGAAGCATCATAATACACCGTGAAAGAACCCAAATCTTATGGTAATACCAAAATCGGTGCTGAAGTCAAGGCTGTCTTGAGCTTCTGAAAGCTCGCCTCGCACTCATCTGACCATTTAAATGGGGCACCTTTCTGAGTCAATTTAGTCATTGGGGATGCTATGGACGAGAACCCCTCCACAAAACGACGGTAGTAACCTGCTAAACCCAAGAAACTCCTAATCTCCGTAGTTGTAGTAGGTCTAGGCCAGTTCTTGACTGTCTCTATCTTTTTAGGATCGACCTGAATACCCTCAGCTGATACAATATGACCCAAAAAGGCTACTGAATCTAACCAGAACTCACATTTAGAAAACATGGCATACAACTAATTATCTCTCAAAGTCTGGAGTGCTATACGGAGGTGCTGCTCATGTTCTTCCCGACTGCGGGAGTATATAAGAATGTCATCAATGAACACGATCACGAAAGAGTCCAGATGGGGCTTGAAAACCCGATTCATCAAATCCATAAAGGCTGTTGGAGCATTAGTTAGCCCAAAAGACATAACCAAAAATTCATAGTGCCCATACCTCATCTGAAAGGCTGTTTTAGGAATATCGGACGCCTTAATCTTCAGCTGATGATAGCCTGACCACAAATCAATTTTCAAAAATACTCTAGCACCCTGAAGCTGATCAAACAGGTCATCAATTCTCGGCAATGGATATTTATTCTTGATAGTAACTTTATTCAGTTGCCGGTAGTCTATACACATTCTCATTGACCCATCTTTCTTCTTTACAAACAAAACCGGCACACCCCCAAGGCGAGACATTGGGTCTAATGAAACCCTTATCTAACAAGTCTTGCAACTATTCTTTCAATTCTGGTGGGGCCATCCGATATGGAGGAATGGAAATGGACTGAGTGCCTAGAGCCGCATCAATACAGAAATAAATATCCCTGTCAGGCGGCATACCCGGTAGGTCTGTAGGAATTACTTCAGGAAACTCACACACGATAGGAACTAACTTTATAGAGGAAACCTCAACATCAGAATCACGAATATGAGCCAAATAAGCCAAATACCCTTTCTCCACCATGTGGAGAGATTTAGCATATGAAATTACCCGGCTAGGAGAATGACCAGGAGTCTCTTTCCATTCTAATCGAGGCAACCCCGGTAAGGCTAAAGTAATTGTCTTGGCGTGATAGTCTAAAATGGAATATTAGGGCGACAACCAATCCATGCCCAATATAACATCAAAGTCAACCATGTCTAGAAGCAAAAGATCAACACTAATTTTAAGACTTTGAATGACTACCACGCACGAACGATATACTCGATCTACCACAATAGAATCCCCCACCGGTGTAGACACATAAACAAGAACACTCAAGGGCTCACGGGGCACATTAAAATACGAGGCAAAATAGGATGAAACATACGAATAAGTAGACCCCAGATCAAACAAAACTGAAGCAGCTCTATCACAGACTGAGATGATACCTGTAATAACAACGTCGGAGGACTCTGCCTCGGGTCTAGCTGGAAATGAATATAGTCGAGGTTGGGCCCCGCCACCCTGAACTACACCCCTGGGAGGACCTCCACCTCTAGCCATTTGTCCTCCACCTCTAACATTCTGGCCTCTACCTCTAACTACATGACCCCTACCCCTTGCCGGCTGGGCAGGTGGTACTGGAACTGGTGCTGGAACTATAACATGGGAACCCTGCTGTTGAAACTGATTACTTTCATAATAAGGAAAAGCCCTCCAGATATGCCCATGTTCACCACACTCGAAGCACCCCTGCTGAATAGTATTCCGACCCAGATGAATCGGTTGGCCACGCGAAACACTCTGCAGAGGAGGTGCTCTAATAGGAGCAGAAGGAGCACTATAAACTGGTTGAGCAGAAGGAGGCAGATAAGAACCACGACCCCCTGAAATACCATGTGAAACCTGTAGTGCTGAATGGAATGGCCTGGAAGAATGGCCTCGGCTAAATGAAGTCCCGCCTCCAGATGAAGCAACAATGAAAACACCGGAATGGAGAGGTCCCTTGTCTGACCCCTGACCTCCCATTCCAATAACTGACTCAACCCTCCTAGCTATATTAGCTGCATCCTGAAGAGAAATCTCGGACCCTGTTTCCTTGGCCATCTGCAACATGATGGGCTAAGAAAGGCCATCAATAAACCGTCTGACCCTCTCTCTCTCTGTGGACAATATAAGAATAACATGTCTAGCCAAATCTACAAAACGAGTCTCATACTGGGTCACAGTCATGATGCCCTGCTGAAATCGCTCAAACTGACGACGCTTATCCTCTCGTGTAGTAACAGGCAAGACTTCTCCAAAAATAGGTGAGAGAAGTGATCCTAAGTCAGAGCAGGTGATCCAACTGGCCTAGTCAACAAATAGTCTCTCCACCATTTCTTGGCGGAACCAGTCATCTGAAAAGCCGCAAAATCGACCCTATTGGTCTCCAAAATACCCATATTACGTAACACCTCATGACAACTATCCAGGTATTCCTGGGGGTCCTCTAAAGTAGCACCACTGAAATGGACAGGGAATAACGTAATGAACCTGTCAAGTCTCCACAGAGCATCGGTAGTCATAGTTTCCCCAGTAACGGGCGGCACTGTTGCAACTGACTAAATTACCCCAACGGGATTGGCTACTGGAGTCTGAACTTGAGGCGTATTCTGGACTGGAGTGTGGGTAGTAAGAGCCTGGATCCCTCCTCCATCCTGAGATACGGCTGCAGCAACAGGGAATGTGCACGTCTGGGCCACACTCTCCATCAATCCCACTAAACGGACCAAAGCATCCTGAAGAAACTGGGTAGCAATGAACCCCTCGGGAACCTGAGTTGGTCCCGCTGGAACAGTCGGAGTCGGAACCCCCTAATTAATCTCAATCTGGGATATAAGAATCGCACGATAGAGTAGAAATAAAAATGGAGTTGTTTCCTAAATCAATAGCCTCCGAGAGATAAGTACAAACGTCTCCGTACCGATCCTTTAGACTCTACTAAGCTTGTTCATGAATTATGAGACCTAAGCAACCTAGTGCTCTGATACCAACTTGTCACTACCCAAATTCCCAACCTTAGAGATCGTGATGACGTCTAACACCACACTTGCTAGGCAAACCAATGTTAGAATTTGAATAGCTAATTTCCTTTGATTATTTTCTTAAGCATCAATAAATAGTTTAAAGTAAACTTAATGTAAATGTTTCCATAGATAAGATACTAAACAACTAAATAAAAACGAACCACGAGCTAATTATATAAATAGATCTAGAATTACCCCAGAGTCTGGTGTCACAATTCACGAACTACTAAAGAATACTACAAATATTGGGCTGAAAGAAATAGTATAATTGTTATGAATATAATAAAACAGCGTATGTAAAATAAGAGAAGACTATCGGGATCTGCGAACGCAGACAGATATACCTCGTGTCCCCGAATGAATAGGTGGCTGCTCTACGAATCTCTACTACTGGATAGTACCTGGATCTGCACAAAAGAGTGCAAAGTGTAGTATTAGTACAACTGACCCCATGTACTGAGTAAGTGCCGAGCCTAACCTCGACGAAGTAGTGACGAGGCTAAGGCGGGGCATTAACAATATATCCTGTGACAACATAAATAATAAAGCAAGAAAGAAATTCTAAACAAGTAACAAATATTGCACAATAATAAAATAACTCAACCGCCTTTTCCAGGTCTCGGCTATAACCAATACTCAAGTAAATCTCCAAGTTTCCAAACCTCACTTTAAAATAATCACATGTGCTAACTTTAAGAAATATTTAGAGTAAAACAAGAATTTCCAAATCATTTATTCAAAATCAGTAACACATCATTTTCCCCCATTTCACTGTCTTCTTGCGGCGTGCAACCCGATCCCACCTGTTCATATTATCACAATCAATTATCCACCCTTATCACACCAATTATCCACCCTCATCACACCAATTATCCACCCTGATCGCATCAACACTTTCAACCACTTACAACAACAAATGTAAATAATCAAAGAAACCGACATGAATATATATATATATATATATATATATATATATATATATNGGTTACAACTGCTCAGCACTTCTGTCCCCCAAGAGAACCAAATACACAACCAATATTCTTCCAAAATAACCAAATAACATTTAATAGCGATGTAATAAAGCCTAGTAGTCATAGAAACAAATATTTAACAAAGAACAATTAAGACCAGGATCAATTAGATTGGGAACGGGGAAGGGATCATGTTTAACATGCCATTTGGGTGGTGCATAGATACTCGTCACCACACCTATACACCACGCCCATGCATTTCACATAGCAAATAAGTGGGGATTCCTATTCCCTCAAGTCAAAGTTAGACCAAACACTTAGCTCAATTTTGTAGGCCACTCACTGCTCAATTACGGCTTTTCCTTTTGAATTTACCTCTAACTTGCTCGAATCTTATCATAATTAACTCAATATCATCAATATATGCTAAAGGAACTAACTTTATTGAAAAATATGACTTTTCCTAAGTTTTCTATAATAAAAAAAGTGAAAACCCGACCCCGGGCCCGCTTGGTCTAAACTCGGGGTACACAAAATAGTGCCTCATATTTTTACACTATGCAATCGCGGTCCTTCCTATGCGATCGCATAGAACAAAAGACCTGGACACCAGAAAATGAAAAACCAGCAATTCTCTTTATGTGTAAAACATCCTGTGGCCTATCCAAAACTCACCCGAGCCCTCGGGGCTCTAAACAAAACGTGCACGCAAGTCTAGAAATATCATAGGACTTGCTCGTGCGATCAAATCATGAAAATAACATGTGAAATTGTGAATTAAACCTCAAAACTCATTAGTTTCAACAAGAACTCTTAAAGTTCATAATTTCTCAACCGGATGTCCNTGACGAGGCTAAGGCGGGGCATTAACAATATATCCTGTGACAACATAAATAATAAAGCAAGAAAGAAATTCTAAACAAGTAACAAATATTGCACAATAATAAAATAACTCAACCGCCTTTTCCAGGTCTCGGCTATAACCAATACTCAAGTAAATCTCCAAGTTTCCAAACCTCACTTTAAAATAATCACATGTGCTAACTTTAAGAAATATTTAGAGTAAAACAAGAATTTCCAAATCATTTATTCAAAATCAGTAACACATCATTTTCCCCCATTTCACTGTCTTCTTGCGGCGTGCAACCCGATCCCACCTGTTCATATTATCACAATCAATTATCCACCCTTATCACACCAATTATCCACCCTCATCACACCAATTATCCACCCTGATCGCATCAACACTTTCAACCACTTACAACAACAAATGTAAATAATCAAAGAAACCGACATGAATATATATATATATATATATATATATATATATATATATATTTCCAAAAATAGGTTACAACTGCTCAGCACTTCTGTCCCCCAAGAGAACCAAATACACAACCAATATTCTTCCAAAATAACCAAATAACATTTAATAGCGATGTAATAAAGCCTAGTAGTCATAGAAACAAATATTTAACAAAGAACAATTAAGACCAGGATCAATTAGATTGGGAACGGGGAAGGGATCATGTTTAACATGCCATTTGGGTGGTGCATAGATACTCGTCACCACACCTATACACCACGCCCATGCATTTCACATAGCAAATAAGTGGGGATTCCTATTCCCTCAAGTCAAAGTTAGACCAAACACTTAGCTCAATTTTGTAGGCCACTCACTGCTCAATTACGGCTTTTCCTTTTGAATTTACCTCTAACTTGCTCGAATCTTATCATAATTAACTCAATATCATCAATATATGCTAAAGGAACTAACTTTATTGAAAAATATGACTTTTCCTAAGTTTTCTATAATAAAAAAAGTGAAAACCCGACCCCGGGCCCGCTTGGTCTAAACTCGGGGTACACAAAATAGTGCCTCATATTTTTACACTATGCAATCGCGGTCCTTCCTATGCGATCGCATAGAACAAAAGACCTGGACACCAGAAAATGAAAAACCAGCAATTCTCTTTATGTGTAAAACATCCTGTGGCCTATCCAAAACTCACCCGAGCCCTCGGGGCTCTAAACAAAACGTGCACGCAAGTCTAGAAATATCATAGGACTTGCTCGTGCGATCAAATCATGAAAATAACATGTGAAATTGTGAATTAAACCTCAAAACTCATTAGTTTCAACAAGAACTCTTAAAGTTCATAATTTCTCAACCGGATGTCCGAATCACGTCAAACGAACTCTGTTTTTCACCAAATTTCCCAGTTAACCTTTTACTATCATAAAAAATCTGTACCGGGCTCTGGAACCAAAATACGGGCCCGATACCAATGATTTCAAATAATATTTCTTTTCTTTAATTCATAAATATTTCAGCAAAATAATTTCTTTCAAAAATTGATTTCTAAGGCTTGGGACCACGGAATTCATTTCCGGGCATACGCCTGAGTCCAATACTTTACCGCAGACCTCCCTAGATCGTCGGAACACGGATCCAGGTCATGTTTACTAAAATTGTTGACCAAAGTCAAATTTTATCAACTTTAAATTCTAGAAATCATTATTTCTCATTTTTTTACATAAAAGCTTTCTGGCTTCACGCCCAGACTGCGCACGCAAATTGAGGTATTTAAAATTAGTCTATTTATGGCTATTAAGTATGGAACGAGGTCTAAATTTATATAATGACCCCTTGGGTCATCACAAACCATTAGGTGCCGACTTTTCTCTTTTAATACCCATTTAAAAGAGCTATCACATGTCGAAATTTGATTTCCCGAGAAAAATGGGCACGACACCATGTTAAATCCGTTTAAAAATCGGATTACATGCACTATTCGGTCTTGTAGACCAGTTGTTCCACGACCCTTGATCTGATGACATTGATCGGGCTACCTGGATCAATTAACACACGCCTAACTCGAGATTTATTTATAAGTATAGATACTAGTAGTGCATTATTATGTGGTTGCACGATTCTTTTAACATCCTCGTCATTGAAACATACGATTCCCTCAGGTAAATAATCTCGACTCTATTGCGCTCTTTGCATCAACCCTTGTGGGACGTCAACTCCACCAATGATCACGTTAATGACATGCTCAGGTTCCTCTTGCTCGGTCTTCTTATTGGAGTCCCTATTCCTGAAGTGATTTTTGGCTCGATCACTCAAAAATTCTCGAAGGTGTCCGTTATTGAATAACCGGGCTACTTCTTCTCTTATTGTCGGCAACCTTTGATTCTGTGGCCGTGAGTGCCATGATACTTACAAATTAGGTTGGGGTCCCTTTGGGAATGATCAAATTGCAACGGTCGAGGCCATTTGGTATCTTAGATGCGTCCGATGGCGAATACAATGCTAGCAACATCGACACTGAAGTTGTATTCCGATAGTCTCGGTGCCTCCCGAGCCCCGAGTGGCATGTCAAAACCGTTATTACTTATGAGTCCCCAACTATTGTGGCCTCAATCGTTCTTCTTTTACTCCTCGCAGGGTCGCTTCCGGACCCGTTACCTGTTCGATCTCCAATGTATGATTGATATCGATCTCTATTCGATCTTGGTTCATGATCAACAACTCTTTTAGATCAGTCACTAGTTCTGACGGGATAAACGAATCCGGAAGAGGCCCCGAGTTGATCGTCTTCGACCCTAATTTTTGATTAGTACCTGTTATGGACGTCGACCCAAGTTACCGCCTGTTATTCTATCAAATTTTGTTTCAACTGCTGTGAAGACAATGAGCTTTGGGGGTTGAGTCCTTGGGTGAATGCCTGAACGACCCAATCGTCCCCGACCGGAGGCAGATCCATCCGTTCTATCTGAAACATCGACACGAATTCCCTACGCATATAGTTATCTCTTTGATTTACTTTGAAATTGTCTGACTTCCTGGTCTCGACCTTGATGGCCCCGGCATGTGGTTTTACAGAGGCATCTGCAAGAATATAAAACGAGTCAATATAATTAGGGGGTAAGTTATGATACCATATCATAACTCCTTTTGACAAGGTCTCTCCGAACTTTTTCGGTAGAGCGGATTCGATTTCACCATCTTCCAAGTCGTTCCCCTTGATGGCGCACGTGTAGGGGGTCACATGTTCATTTGGATCATTTGTTCTATTATACTTTGGAATTTTTGTTCATACGGAGCTTCCTGGGGATCGGCTTCAAAGCTGCGTTTGGAGGGAAAGGCTTTTGGACAAATTTCTTGGAATCCAGGCCCTTCAGTATCAGTGGTGCTCCTGGGATTTGATCAACCCTGGAGTTATAGGTCTCCACTTTTTTGTCATTTGCTTCGATTTTCTTTTCTCCCGATTCAACCCGTTTTGTCAGTTCCTCAAGCATCTTTATTATCTCGAGGTTGGTACCGAGTTCAACTTCACCCAGCCATTTTGTGGCCTGTTCATTTCTGCGAGCGTTTTCCCGGGATGGTTCGTGCTCAACTTTGCTGGGGGTGCGACTTTGGTGCTGCAACTGGGCTATTGCTACATATTGAGCTTGTAACATTTCGAAGATCACCCGCAAGTTGATCCCATCACCTTCACCATCATGTGTACTCCGAGCTATCGATCGGGCTTCCCCGCGAATGCTATTTTCAAGGTCAATAGGCAAGTTTGCTTCGATAGCCACCTGTGAGTTAGCATCGATTGGATCCGGGACTGGGACTCAGTTAGGGTCAACATGGAGCACCTCGTTGCTGGGCACCACATTGTTGTTCTCGCCATGGTAGTCGGACTCAGCATCAATGTTCAAATGGACATATTGGGAGTTTGACATTTTTAATATAACCTAAAATTAGAAGCTCAAAGAACAAGTGTAAAATAAAGTGTGTTATGACAATTTGTATCAATTTGCCACTATTATCCTTAGCCCCACGGTGGACGACAAACTGTTTACCCTAAAAAATGGATAACAATAACGTATATGCAGTTTTACTGATATGCAGATTAATTCAATGCAAATGATAAATGACGTTAGATTAAACAGATAAAAGATGTAATAAATTGGCAAACCAATTAAGAGGAGTGACCTCAGACTCAATAACAGCTTCATGAAATGCATGCCTTCGATTCTGGGCTCACACTGATGAAGAAGTGATGAACAAAAGTAAGAACTTTGAATAACATAGAAAACAAGAGGATATCTTGATGTGCGTGTTACAATGTGTTTAATGAACAATAAGTTTCATCGTTATATAGTAGGGGAGTTTCACCCCAAGTACAATTCTAAAATAAAAATCTTTCTTTATGCTAATCACTGATTCATTGTTGATACGGGACGAGATTTACGTCGTGATATCCGGTTAGGCGCGGACATCATGACTCATTGTTAGTCTTGTGCAGCTGCTTGGTAATGCTCTCCGGAGTCTCAATCCTTAAATCGAACCTCGAGGATATAGCCCCGATTATCCCCGAGGGCATGTGTTTGCCCGAGCCCTGATACGAAGAGTTTTTCGTTCTGACTCAGATACGTTACCGTCACCTTCCTACTCCGCTTGGCCCACCAGGAAGTCGAGTCATGGAACGGACTCGGTTTTACCCGTATACATCGATGTTTTATCTATTGTAAATAATATTTTAAGAATTTGGTAAAAGTTTGTTATATTAAGATCAGGATAAAAATACTATAGGACATTGGTAAAGTTAGTTGACTCTTTCAAATTGCTTAAATAATTGAACCTCGACCCTGGAGCTTGTATGAATACTCTATAGCCACAATCACATATCTTTAAGCTCTTTGGTAATGGATACTTGAAGTTAAGTCTTGAGTAAGCTAGATATAAATATTTCAAAAACGTATGAAAAAATCGCAGCCAAATGAAATTATTATTTGAGCTCACTAATGGTATAGAATATAGTGTTACTGTCATCTACAAGATGCGCTGTGAAAGAAAAAAGAAATAAAAAAATAAAATGTCGTGTGAATCAGGAGAGTCGACGTTTACATAATCGTAATTAGAAATGTTCACAATTGAGTGAAAAATCAATCCAAATCAAAAATGAATCAAATTAATAATATTAATTTAGTTTGATTATATTAAGAAGAAAATCGAGGAATAATCAAATCAAACAAAAATTGACAACAATCAAACCGATAAACGGATACAATATATTTGAATTGACTTCGTTTCAACAAAATTGATCAAACTGAATCATTACTAGGGGTGTTCTAAACCGAACCGAAGCTTAATGGCTTATTGGTATCAGGTTATCGGTTTAAGGACGGGGAACAGATTAAAAAAAAATTATTAACGTCTTATCGGTTTGGGGCGGATTATTCAATTTTCTTAACGGATAATCCGTTAACCCGTTAAGAATATATATATAATTTTTATCCATATATATATATTAAACATAAAAAAACCCTTCTACTTTCAGTACTCTATCTCTAATGCCTAATTCCTTAATAATCAGAAACCCTAACGCCTAAATTTCAATCAGCAGGTATGTGTACCCTATTGTATGGTCTCTCTCTGTAATATGTACAAAGAAAGGGAAAAAGCAAAGTTACAGGTATAGGAAAAGAAAACCTAGAAAATGACTAGGCAAGAAATAGTTGATTGAACATAGAATGTTGTAAGCACGTCGCCTCTCCATTCGAACTGTTCGATATAGGCATAGAAGACAGAGGTCGGCCGCTGGGAAAATTGGCCCTGGAAAATGGGAATATGAGGAAACTGTTTCAGAAGTCGTAATCTATGTCCGATGCATTCTAAGAATCAGAACGTCGTATCAGATGCCCTTGCTCATCATAGTGGTCAAGGTTCTAACAAGGGGCGGGGAAGACAGTACCTATAACACGAGCTTGAACATAAGCACACTGGAATATGTGCTTCTTCTTGTGTGTTATCCCAATCGACATATCTCTGAAAGTAATGTTTATCACTGGAATTTCTGAATTTCCATGGATACGAATAGGCACACGAACTCTCTCACCGTGTATTGACTCGTAGCTTATGTCCTGTAGTACTGGTACGGCTTTGGGATCAAACTCCCCAAATATAATGCACGCAATATAGATTGAATTAGGCCGATAAACCACCCGATAACCGCCCGATAAGAGCTAAACTGATACCAATTCGCCCGATATCTTATTGGGTGGCTAGTGGATTAATACATTTAAAAACCGATAACCGTTAAGCCAAACCATTAAGAGTAATTGACGCCCAACCCGCCCGATAAGCATCCCTAATCATTACACCTTTATTTTTTTTAATTATATTTTATTATTATTTTATTATTATTTAGAAGCCAGAGTTAAAGTGTAGGAACATCTATGAACAGGGGTAAATTTGAGATTTAAAAAAATGTTTGCTTATGTTTTCTCAATTTTGCCCTTATCCTCCTTGACTTAAACTTTGAAAATTATAAAATTTGTGGGTTCGCAAGTTTGTTGGTTCGGAAGTTTGTTGGTTTGAAACTTTATGACTTCATGTTTATTGTAGGAAAATTATTTATGCATACTCTTGAAAAATATTTTCCTTAATTTGAGTATCAAACACCGAAAAATTAATAAGATTACTAATTATTTTCAAGAAAAGATTTTCAGTTATCAAACACGCCCTTTATGCTAATTGAATTCGTTCCTTTGTTAATTTCAAGCCCTCACTATTTTATTTTCGGAAAAGGTCCAAATATGCTCGTGAACTATGCGAAATAGGACAAATATGCCCGTCGTTATTAGTTTGGCCCAAATATGTCCAATAGTTGTGCAAATTTTCCCTTATTATAGGGAAATAATATTTTTTTTCTTTTTTAATTATCTAATACCAAACCCGACCTAAATCTACCGACCCGACCCGACCCACCCCTAATTCTAAAAGACCCAAACATAACCCTATATTGTATCGACCCTTTCCATACAGACCTTCCCCACCGCATTTGCGGAATGACCTAGATACAGTTACAAGATGCACATGCAAAGACCCTAATCAAATCAACTTTATGCCCTAAAACTCTGTAATTTTGTGCCAACTCCCTAGCCTTCGTGTGTACAGGTTTAGTCAATACTCCGGTAACGAGTTTTGAGTACCAATATACAGAGCTTTGTTTGTGAGCCCCACTACAGTGACGGGTTGGTTTATTTTTCTCATTTTAACTCATTTGTCCAGCTATACTCAATTGACAGTTGGTACAACAAATTGCTTAGAAGCTTCATGACCCACTACGGGTAGATGTGAGTATGGGATCGTATATAGACTATGTTTTGTCGAGGCTTAAGTTAGATATGTCATCAGTCAGATATTAGGAAGAAGATGACAGAAGGAAGAGGGAAAGAGGTGGGGAAGGTCTGTTTGGAAATGGGCGATACAGTATAGGGTTATGTTTAGGTCTTTTAGAATTAGGGGTGGGTCAGGTCGGGTCGATAGATTTAGGTCGGGTTTAGTATTAGATAATTAAAAAAGAAAAAAAATATTGTTTCCGTCTAATAAGGGCAAATTTGCACAATTATTAGACGGTTTGGACATATTTGGGCCAAACTAATAACGACGGACATATTTGTCCTATTTCGCATAGTTCACTGGCATATTTGGACCTTTTCCGTTTTATTTTTGAAGTTTCTCAGAATCTTCTTCGCTCCTCCGTAACGAACACAGTTCCCAGTTCTGTGCCTGTATTGATTTTGCGTGCAATCGCTCTTTCTCTTCCTATTGAGCCTTCACTATTTTCATCAGAAGCTACTGAATCTGAGAGTAGAATTTTTTTGTTACTTTGCTCAGCTCTCCGGTGGGTTCTTGTTCCCCTCTTTCATTTTCCTTTGTTTTTGGTGGATTTCATAGGTGAAATTTTGATTTCCTCTGTTATTTAGCCATGTCCATGTTTCAATTTTCAATGTGAAATTTTGGGGTTTAGTGTTGTATGATTTTGACAATTGTATTATGTGTTGCATGGGTTGCTATGTCTTGATCTTTTTGTACCTTTTAATTGCTAATGGAGACAATTGTATTTTTTTTTTTAATATGCCTAAATTTCTTAATTCCAGTTTCATGTTATCGACATTTGCACTATAGTTGTGGTGAAATTTTCAATAATTCTTGCTTCTTATTTTCTTAAATTCACCCGATCGCTAATGGGACATTTTGTTGTTGGAGTTTCACATGCATGCCTATAACTATATTAGATGCACACTGATACACCGAGAATATTTTCTGGTGAGTATTTTGGTTCTTATCCTTTGCTTCTTTTCCTTTTTTAATAGCATCTTAGAAATTTGTGTTTGCTAGTGAATTAGGGTTTTTGTGTGTGAAAACTTTAACATACCAAGAGCTTTTGTTATGTAGGTGTTTGAGAAAATTCTTCGATGAATTGGACTTTCTACTAAATGTCTTATGTATCTCATTTTATTATTGGTTTTGTCTGCTGATATTTTTCTATTGATCTTCGGTCTTCTTTTGTCGTTGATTAGTGTAATCAAGTTTTTTTACTTCAAGCATGTGAGTTTAGATGCATACTTTGGTTTCGTGCAGGGCAGCACATGTCTTGCTATTTTTTAGTCCAGTCACACGGCTTGCTATATATTAAAGCGCATTGCATTAATAAACTCCGGTTGGTATGGATATTTTTGTTGGTCTAAGGCAACTAGGTGTTTGTTTGGTTCTACTGATAAAATTTGACAATACTAATTTTGTGAAGTTCTTCATGAACAGAGCATACAGAAGATATCTTTTAGGATAATAACACGGAGCTGTAATCACCAGCAGAACATAGAAATAACTAAATAGGAAAAGAAAATAAAAATTAAAACTTTGATGCCTCAGAATTGAGAAGACTGTAGAATATAAGAAAATTACTCAAGAAAGTGATAAGGGTGGGAGTTGATTGTATATACATTCGGGTTTTCTTGGAGAGTTTCAGGAGGATATTTAGGTAAAGAGAAACGAGTATGTTGACTCTTCTGTCACTTCTGTGTAGCATATACCGTGCAAGTAGAAGGTGATTTTAGTTTCATATCAATTCAATGATAGCTGAAACGCTACAACGATTAGCTTTGTTGTGACAACCTCTGTTTCAAAGTTGTTCCAATAACAAGAAAGGAACTGACAGCGACTCGAGCTAGAAAAAAGGTTGATGCATAAAAAAACTGAATAAATGTAACTTGTAGATGAAATATGGACATAAAATTTCAATCATAAAGTTGAATACAATTTGAAACCTGAGTTACTAAACCATTATAAAGAGGCTTAGGTACGCTTAAGGTAACATATGAATGGCTTATAGTCAAAGTCATATAGATAACGAGCAGCTACAATACCATCAACACCATTACTGCCAGGACTATCAACACCATTATTCCAAGTCAGTTGGACTATTTTCTCGACGAAGAACTAATTGGTTCATTTGAAAGAAAGTAGAAGTTTTGCACTGAAAATTTATAATCTTTGATGCAGTAAGACTTTGTTGGTTGATTAATGCAATTGATATGACTTGCTGAGCTTTAAATGTCATCTATTTCTATTATGTGATTTGCTTGGAGTCTATAACACTTCTAAATGGTACTAATTTTTCTTCATATGTATTCTCGGACTTGCTTGTGATATGTTTTATTGTGACTTGCAGTTAAGTAGCAAACCACATGAAACAGTTAGAGTATCTGGGCATACAGTTCTAAACTGTACTGTTACAATTAGAGTATCTGGGTATACAGTTCTAAACTGTACTGTTAGTGGATGTACACTTTGATGTAAAGCAAGTAACCTCTGCATTGATATTACTTATGACCCACAATTACTGCTTTTATGGTTCCTCATCTCCATGACTCCATATGAAATCTTTCCCAGATGTGCTCATTCTATATAGCCTTTTAGTTAATAATTATGCTACTCATTTTGGTAATTTTGATAGAGTTAAAATGTTCTTTGCATCTGCTGATCCGTGTGTGTCATTTTAAGTGCACAAAAATTGACATAGTCCGGGAAAAGCTTCATTGTAGCATTAATTATAAAAAAGATTAGGTTATGCTTTATTTGGTTATTTGCATGTACTTTGGGAACGTGAAAATAGTATGTTTCGTATAACTATAAGGAAAATTCAATATTCTTGGATCTCTTATCTAACTATGTCCTTTTCTATTTAATATTGATAGCTTTAGTACAAATTTACCTAACTTCTTGTTTTCTTCCGTCAATTGCATTAAAGTAGTACTTCTATTGGCAAACAAGCCGGAGAAAATAAAGTATATGTGTAACTCCCCGGTCGGTCGTTCCGTAGAATTTGCATTATTATTGCTGTTATTGCCTTGTTATAGATTGGTTATACTGTTATTGATGTGTTAGAGTTGGTAGGCTTGAAATTGAAGTGGTTATAATGAGAAATTGGTCACTTAGTCTTTAAAAATAGCCTTAAAGTTGGAAAAGTCAACTGAGAGTTGATTTATTGGGAAACAACCTCGAAATGCGAATTTTATGGTTTGAATAGCTTCGTTAGGTGATTTGGGACTTAGGAGTGTGTTCAGAATAATTTTGTGATGTCCGATGTAGAATTAGGCTTGAATTGGTGAAAGTTAGTTTTTGGCGATTCCAGTCGGCAGTGGAAAATAGGCTATCGGCGTCCGAATGGAACTTCGACAGTTGGAACATGCTCGTAATGTCATTTTGGACTTGTCTGCAAAATTTCAGGTCAAACGGAGTTGATTTGGATAGTTTCGGCATCATTGGTGAATTTTAGAAATTTCAAAATTCTTAGGCTTGAATCCGATATAATTTTGGTGTTTTTATGTTAGTTTTGATATTTTTAGAGTGCAAATAAGTTTGAACGATGTTATGGGACGTATTGGTATTTTTGGTTGGGGTCCCGAGGGGCTCGGGATTGATTCCGGGTGGCTAACGGGCATTTTTGGACTTAGAACAATTGCTGGTTTTCTGGTGTCAGTGCAGCAGATTTTTACTCTCTGTGATCGCATAAAGGGAGTAGCGATCGCATAGAGCATTTTGAGAGGGGTCAGGGTTTACTCTCTGCGATCGCATAAGTATGCATGCGATCACAAAGGACGAGCAGGTTAGGCAGTGCGGTCGCGTAAGGTCTCTTGCGATCGCGTAGGGCGTTTGGGGCGCGTGGGGTCGGGAGGTCAGGAGTGTTGTGCGATCGCGTGCCTAAGGCTGCGATCGCGGAAGTCAAAATCCACAACACTGTGTGATCGCAGGGACAAGGCTGCGATCGCGGAGAACAAACAACTAGGCAGTTATATAATTAAACCCTCCGCGACTTAAACCCTTATTTCACCATTTGTGTACGGACAGAGAGCTTTTTGGGCGAATTTTGAAGAAGAAAATCAGTGGGTTACAAAGAGGTAAGTAATTTGATTATTAAAACTCATTTATGGGTGATTATAGACCATAATCCCAGCCTTTAATTCATGAAAAACAGTAGAAAAATAGAATTTTGGGGTATGAGATTATGAGACCTTCAAGGGTCGATTTGAGGGGTCAAACGAACTCCGATTTTGGTGTTCTTTATATGTACGGAATCGTAAGAAGATGAAGAACACTTTTCTGTAAAGTGATTTTGCTTCTAAATGGGATAAATGGAAGGTTCTTGGCTAGTTGGGTACGTAGTTGTTTGTGGCTAGGAAGGGAGCATGAAGTTCTCATATTTATCATAGGATAGCATGGAGTATGCGGTATTTTTTTTATAGTGGAGAGTGGCATATGTGAGGTCACGGTTCAGTTCTGGAAGGAAGGTCAGAACTAGCAGTTTCAGATGATTAGGTGAAGGATACCACTATTGGGTGGCTGGATGAGAGTATACATTCATAAAGTACAATGGGTTTAAGACAATGTGTTTGAGTAAGGATGCATCATTGATGTTACAACGCTCTCTTGTTGGATCGACTGCCGATATTCAAGTTTGTCGGTGGCACAGAAGAATTATAGGAGTATCCCCGTGGAATGATTGAGTATTAGAGACGTGTTATATGTTTGAGTGGTGGAATTGGGATCAGATATGACAATTGGTGCGCCTCATGGATTTTGAGACAGGGAGTTTTCATGAACATTATAGTTGTGAACTACGAGGATGCGAGCAAAGCTAGTCAGGTGTTAGTAGATGTCATGATTCAGTCGTTATTAACGTTCGGAGAGTTATCTACCTGTTGTGGGTGACCAGAGTTGACTTAGAGTTATTGGTAGGCCAGTATGGGTGTTGCAGGATTGAGACGTATTGGTTATGTTCTTTCTGGTTCGGGTGGCATGGTATCGTCCGATTTTCCCGTGGTTATAGCAATACACTTTGAGTAATTGATGTGTAATTTCACATGGTTATTGATTTTGAGCAAGGTGGCTTGGAGTATGTCATGTGGTCCATCTGTTGGATGGGATCACGCTTTGCAACTCAGTTAGGTAGAGGTATGATCCTTGGTGTCGGATTTTTGTGATATGGTTTCACGATGTGTATCAGGCTTTTAGCATGATGTGGTAATGGCAAGAGAAATGGCAGGATAGTCCTCTCGTGTGAGTCTTCTCTATTTTATGAATTGAGCTCTTGGGATGTTGTTATTGAGTGCACGAGTTGCACAAGTTATGGCTCTGGATGGTATAGTGGTATTGATGATGACCAGACGAATGGTTACTAGTTCCTGCGTGTTCCTTTCATCATTGGCAGTATATGAAAGTGTTAGAACTAGGCTTTGCTTGATAAGAAGTTATTGACCGGTATTGGGTTGTTATAAGCAACTATTGTGAGTAGGAGTTATCGCCACGAGTGCTTGAATCATGCAGTGGATCATGGTATTTCACCTTGGGTTACGGATATGACTTGTACAGTGTGCTCAGACTTATTCAGTTTATAGTTGTGGGGATTGGAACTTGTAAATTATTTCGGAAGTGGAAACTCGGTTTTAAGGTGTATGGGTCAGGATTTGATAATGAAATTTCAGTTATGTTGTGTTATTAGACCTATATGGGGTAGAGTGATGTGGGATCACCTCTGAATATGTGCATGATAGGTTACACAGCATTTTGGTGGTGTTTGGAACAACTCTAGAAACGTTCGAGGACTAACGCGTGTTTAAGTGGGGGAGAATGTAACGACCCGGTCGGTCGTTCCATAGAATTTGCATTATTATTGATGTTATTGCCTTGTTATAGATTGGTTATACTGTTATTAATGTGTTAGAGTTGGTATGCTTGAAATTGAAGTGGTTATAATGAGAAATTGGTCACTTAGTCTTTAAAAATAACCTTAAAGTTGGAAAAGTCAACTGAGAGTTGACTTATTGGGAAACGACCTCGAAATGCGAATTTATGGTTTGAATAGCTTCGTTAAGTGATTTGGGACTTAGGAGTGTGTTCAGAATAATTTTGTGATGTCCGGTGTAGAATTAGGCTTGAATTGGTGAAAGTTAGTTTTTGGCGATTCCGGTCGGCAGTGGAAAATAGGCTATCGGGGTCGGAATGGAATTCCGACAGTTGGAACATGTTCGTAATGTCATTTTGGACTTGTCTGCAAAATTTCAGGTCAAACGGAGTTGATTTGGATAGTTTCGGCATCATTGGTGAATTTTAGAAATTTCAAAGTTCTTAGGCATGAATCCGATGTAATTTTGGTGTTTTGATGTTAGTTTTGATGTTTTTAGAGTGCAAATAAGTTTGAATGATGTTATGGGATGTGTTGGTATTTTTGGTTGGGGTCCCGAGGGGCTCGGGATTGATTCCGGGTGGCTAACGGGCATTTTTGGACTTAGAACAATTGCTGATTTTCTGGTGTCAGTGCAACAGATTTTTACTCTCTGCGATCGCATAAAGGGAGTCGCGATCGCATAGAGAATTTTGAGAGTGGTCAGGGTTTACTCCCTGCGATCGCATAAGTATGCCCGTGATCTCATAGGACCAGCAGGTTAGGCAGTGCGGTCGCGTGAGGTCTCTTTCGATCGCGTATGGTGTTTGGGGCGCGTGGGGTGGGGAGGTCAGGAGTGCTGTGCGATCGCGTGCCTAAGGTTGCGATTTCGGAAGTCAAAATCCATAACACTGTGCGATCGCAGGGCCAAGACTGCGATCGCGGAGAACAAATAACTGGGCAGTTATATATTTAAACCCTCCGCGACTTAAACCCTTATTTCACCATTTGTATACGGACAGAGAGCTTTTTGGGCGAATTTTGAAGGAGGAAATCAGTGGGTTGCACAGAGGTAAGTAATTTGATTATTAAAACTCGTTTATGGGTAATTATAGACCATAATCCCAGCCTTTAATTCATGAAAAATAGTAGAAAAATAGGATTTTGGGGTATGAGATTTTGAGACCTTCAAGGGTCGATTTGAGGGGTCAAACGAACTCCGATTTTGGTGTTCTTTATATGAATGGAATCGTGAGAAGATGAAGAAAAATTTCTGTAAAAATTTCTGAGTTTCGGGACGCGGGCCCGGGGGCCAGGTTTTGCCCGGTTTCGGATTTTTGAGTAAATTTGATATCTTCCGATTGAAAATTGTTCCTTAAGTACATATTGATGATAAAAATCTAAACTTGGTAGATTTGGAGCCTTCGGAGGTTGATTCGAGAGGCAAGCGCATCGCGGAATAATTTCGGGCTAGTTTTGAGGTAAGTAATGTCTTTAAATCCTGTCCTGAGGGTATGAAACCCCGGACTATGCACCCTTTCACGGGTTTTGAAATGAAAAGATTGGAACTTTGGAAATATCTTCCGTATTTAGGCGACTATTGAGTTGCGAACCGATTTTTAAGCATTTGCTTACTTAGTATTTATACATTATGATATGTTTTGGGCTGTAAGCCGTGTTTGGGGCCTAGTGCCGACTTGTTTACCCTTAGGGGATTATGTTTTACTATTTTCCTCACTGATATGTTATGATTTTTCACTCAGTCATTTCTGTGAAATTGTTTTGACACTCAAAGTATTTTGATACTATTTATTGAAAAATGAAACACTGTTTTTGGGTCGAGAACCCGGTATATTATGGCCTNTAGTGCCGACTTGTTTACCCTTAGGGGATTAGTTTTTACTATTTTCCTCACTGATATGTTATGATTTTTCACTCAGTCATTTCTGTGAAATTGTTTTGACACTCAGAGTATTTTGATACTACTTCTTGAAAATGAAACACTGTTTTTTGGTCGAGAACCCGGTATATTATGGCCTGAAGGGAAAATTGAGAGTGTCTGACTGAGTGAGGCTACTGGCCTATATTGTGAGGATGATATGACATGAGTGAGGTTGCGGGCCTATATTGTGTGTGAATTATGCCATGCTGTGACTTATTATTGCGATTGGGCTGTAGGAGCCCCTCCGGAGTCTGTAACACACCCCCAGTGAGCGCTAGTACCGATTGAGTGATGCCCGCGGGGCTTATGATGAGTGATGGTGAGGATGCCTGATGGGCAGAGTGATTGTGAGGTTGCCTGATGGGCAGAGTGATTGTGAGGTTGCCTGGTGGGCAGAGTGATTGTGAGGTTGCCTGGTGGGCAGAGTGATTGTGAGGTTTTCTGCTGGGCAGAGTGATTATGAGGTTGCCTGATGGGCAGAGTGATTATGAGGTTTCCTGCTGGGCAGAGTGATTGTGAGGTTTCCTGCTGGGCAGAATGATTGTGAGGTTGCCTGATGGGCAGAGTGATTGTGAGGCTGCCTGCTGGGCAGAGTGATTGTAAGGTTGCCTATTAGGCTGATACTAAAAAATATTGTTACGAGAAATGATTATGGACCGAGGGGAAGTTTTATGAAAAGTTTTACTGAGTTTTCAAACTATGATTTACTTCGTTTTCACATTGGGTCTTACTGAGAAGTTTACTGAGATATACTGATATTGCACTTGTTTCAAAGGATTTATGGAAACTGATTTCGAACTTATGTATTTGATGAATACTACCTGGTGACTTGGTGTTTTACTGGTTTTGTGGAATTGTGTATCTGTACTGTGTGTTTTATATTTCTCAGACTATGATTTATTTTCATTACTACTGAGTTGGCGTACTCATAAAGACTCCATGTGCCTCTGTGCACAAATTCAGGTGACGGTCTGCAGTAGTCGTCTCAGTTCGTTAGCAGCTGTTACGGGATTTTGAGGTAGTTGTTCAGCGTCCACAGCTTCTCCACTTCCCTTCCTTATTATGTTTTTAGCATTAGATTCAGAGACACATATTATAGTTTTAGAAGAGTTAGATTTATTTCCATAGATGCTCATGACTATTGACTCCAGTTCTTGGGGGGTTGTTTAGAATATTATGGGGACACTAAGACTTAATTATATTATTTGTGCTATGGTTGCGTGCTTATTATTAAATTGTGAACTGTTATAATTGAACAAAAGCGTAGTAATGTGATGGTTGGCTAGCCTAGTTCCACGATAGGCGTCATCACAGCCTGTTAGGATTTGGGGTCGTGACAATTTGTGATTGCCAAATATGAAATATTTTTCACAATTTATTACACTTGTAGTGTATATACTAAGTTCATTCTTCGATCTTGAAGTAACCTCTTTTAAATCTATCTACACAAGCTAGCCGAATCGATCTTATATAATCTCTCTCTCTCAATTGCGAAATATTATGTATTGAAGCTAAATTGTTCTTTGGGATAAATAAAAATGTACAGAGTATGACGATAACGGTCGCACTCCTTCAGGAAGCTCTAGAGTACCGGTGCAGAATACAAGCTGCCAGCCAGACATCAGGACGCATACTTGCATACCAAACTATTTCCATGTCAGAATTCATGAATCAACAAGGTACTCTATTAGAGTTTTCCTCGGGTAAGGAATCTAAAAGAATTGAAAACTCGAAAAATGCATATGGAAAATTGAATGAGGGCTTATTAGGGGAATATAAACAGAAAAACACAAAGAGAAGGAATATATATTAGTTTCCATGTTGCATGTCTGCTGTGCCAACTTTGGCAGAAAAATTACTTCTCCCACTATAGTCGAGTCATTTATAATATGGTATATACCAATTGTGTTACCTAAAGATATTGTAGAGATTTACGCTCTAATCTACCAAAAAGGATGCCTAACCTGCGACGAATAGCTCTCGAGGGCGTAAATTTATCACCATTACCAACACGGGGGATTTAAATGCAAAAAGTAAGTGACATCTAAAAATAATATTAATAATAACACTAAATAGTTGTTGGGCCCGGGCATAGCCCAGGCACACCTCACTAGTTTGTAATATACATGGATGAGCAATATATGCCGTCTGTTATTCTCCCCCACCCCACCACCACAGCCACAATGGATGCAATTGTACAAAATTGAATGTATAGAAGTGAAACATTGTAATATTAAAGGGCATTTTAAAAACCGAATACCAAAATAGTATCGACCAACCAATAACCCTAAGACTTGGTGCATAAAACATCCATTGTTGTGGGTAATATCTTCAATTTTTATATACTTCCGGGGTCAATATGCAATTTAGTTGAAACAGCAAACTGCGGTTAACTCTCTAATGTCCATTTGCTTGGTATGTGAAAAGGGCTTCTTCTTCTTCTTCCTTTTTTTAAACTAATAGGGGCTTCGTTTTGAATTCTTTCAAATTTGTGTAATATAGAGCTTGCCAAAGAGAGGAAAAAAGATCCAATTTTATCTGTTATATGCAGAAAAGATTCAATTTTTATATTTTACGCCGAATAGGTTCAATTTTTTCTGTTATATGCAGAAAAGATTCAAATTTCTATCTATTATATGCAGAAAAATTCATCTATGCAACGTGGGTTTTACAGAATGCGGTTGAGTTGCTGCAGTGATAGTAAATTCTTCAGTTCTTCAACCCCTTTGGCTCCTATTCCACTCCCTTCTCCAAAGTATGATTTAGTTCCTTTTTTTAAATATGCAATTTTTGTATTGTTTTTAATGGTTTTATTTAATGCTTTTGAATTTTAGGGAAACACATCTTTGGTATGTAATTCCAAATGAAGTGAAGGGTGAATCTCTTCTGAACAAATATATGGAAATTCTACCACATTGTGAGAAAGAACATGTGTTTAGTATGCGTGGAGATGAGCCGAGAAAAAGTGCTTTACTCGCTCGTACGCTGGTTAGAACCACCATTGCAAGATGTAAGATACTATGTTGTGCCTTTTGATATTATTTGTTTGCTATTTGCATTTTACTTTTTAAAAAACCTAATTTTATGGAAGACGAGTTAGAATAGACTTTTAGTAGAAGCAATATCCATTTTGTTGTAAAGCTAATGCACCCGTTTGTGGGTGGTAATAAACTTTTAGTAGAAGAATGTTATGATGTAAATGCAATTATTCTAGTTATTCTGATATCTATATTTGTTCCATTGCATCCGGTGAACGAAGCACACACAGGGTCTGGAAAAGGGCCGCACCCCAAGGGGTGTGATGTTGGCAGCCTACCCTGATGCAAGCACCAGTGGCTGATTCCATGGTTCGAGCTCGTGACCTATAGCTCACACGGAGGCAACGTTACGGTTCCTCCAAGGCTCCCCTTCTTCCTTTGCACAGTGATTTCATATTTTAGAAGCTTATTAGCTATTAATCAAGAACTGGAAACTGACTTAAGGATATATTAATGTCTTTTTGAATTGATTCATTTCAATGTTAGATTCAGCACTGTAATAGGTTATGTTATCACTACTGTGTTGTTGTTGTGTGTTTGTAGAACTATAAATTGTTTATAGCTCTGAAAGTGTTGGATTTCCCTAGATCAGATAAATTCTTCGATCCAGCCCAGATCCCTCAAGTTTAGGAAGAGCATTCATGGGAAGCCTGAGGTTAGTGGGATTTGAGCTTTCAGTAGCTTTCCAGTTGTATGCTCGTATTTCTCTTTATGTGTCGTATTTATGTGCCATTGACTTTATCTGATTATGTCTACAGGTAGATTGGCAACACTGTGATCATTGTGAGCCTCCTCCTTTGCATTTCAACATCTCACATACATCATCTCTGATAGCTTGTGGCGTGACAATAAATTCTCCTGTAAATATTCTGGTCCTTCAAGTCAGTGTATGCATACATTCAGCTGCATGCCAAATCACTTATTCTTTCATTTACAGATTGGTATTGATGTGGAAGCAAAGCAAAGGCCTGTAAAGCACAATGTTTTGACTTTAGCTAGAAGATACTTCACTGAACATGAACTTCACGTGTTGACTGCTATTAAAGATCCCCATCTTCAGCATCAGGAGTTTATCAAATTATGGACACTAAAGGTTAGTTTATTGATTTCGTGATTATTGTCTCAGTTTCTTTTAGTGATGACCATGTTTAATCAGCTCTATTAACAAGTCTCACCAATCAAAAATCTTAAAGTGTGTACCAATACTTAGTCATAGTTGTGGTTTGAAGCTATGGCTTGTTTCAATCATGTGGTTTATTTGCCTCCTTATTTGTCTCCTGTATTTAAAGGGAAGTCATTCGTACAACTTTAGATGCTTCCAGTTCTTCTGGTTTTGTTTTACTAGACTTTCTGCCCTTCAATTTTCTCTTTGTTTCCTACTTTCCTTTTGAAACATAATCTTTCAAGCTGTGATATTCGCTGGATATTGAGTATATTTTCTGTCTTTTAGCAATATAAATCAAGTGGATGTTGTCTGAACATCATGCACTTCTCTTGGATTCATAATTACCATCTAAAAAATGCAAAATATGCATGGAAAGAAAGGATTGGGCAATTCTACCAGATATGGAGCTTATCTTATTATTTAGGGGAAAGCAAAGGTAAAACTTTTCAGAATGGGCCATTTTATTTGCATTTTGCTTTGCGAATCCCTCCAATAGTAACAACAACTACTACGCCTCAACCCAAGCAAGTCGGCATCCGATATGAGTTCCCACTGACTATGCCGCTCTAAGCCATCTTGAACACCCCCTGTAGTCGAGGTACACACAAGCTGGCCCAGATACCAACGTTATAAAATAAAAAGAAAAAAAAGCCAGAATGACGTAGTTGGAGGAGTAATTGAGAGAACTTCCCTCATGTAAATGAAAATAGAAGATGTTGGTATCTTACATTGGCAAAGGGGCTCTGATTGATGAATGGAATAGAATAACCTTTTCCTCTGTAAAATTCCACTAATTTACCAAAGAAAAGGGTTAACTTCTGAGGTATAAAGAAGATTTTTGTGCTAGAAGGCATAAATTGACTTTCTTGAATGGAATTGCAGTATATATGAATACAAAGGGTTTATTTTAAGAGGTTTGCTTTCTCCGTGTATTCTGATTTCTTAACAGTAACTTGTTGAATTGTTGAGGAGGTTGCAAACCTGCAGTTCAGGTTCATATTACCCTGGAAAATGTGAGGATTCTAGCAAAAGAGTAGCTTACGCAAAAAAAGTATCTCGATTGTTGGTTTCTGGAAGTTGAAACAAGCAGGTGGCTGGACAAGCAAGAGGAGAAATAACAAACAATAAGAAGTTAACAACTTTCATACATGAATTACTTAAGTAGTACTGTAGTTCATACAGAAGCCCCTGTGCAAAACATACATCCTATATACATTACCAATATTAGCTGTCTGCCGACATCATTTAGGCCCACTACCTCAGTGCTTTGGTAATATATATAAAGTAGTTACGCACAACCAAAAGTTAGCAGCAGCATACTATTTTTACAGAATAGAAAGAACCCCAGAAGTGCCAGATCCTTCATTACTAGCTTTTAAGAATGTATTCAATTGCGGTCTATCTTGCTTGGATGTTGGCTTATGACTTCCAAGGGCATTTTCTGTAGGAAGCAAGCATCAAGGTCAAACTGCCTCATCAATACACATATATGTGAAAGTTATTATCTGGCTAGCAAGCTTATCAAGAGAAGGCTTTTGTGCCTTTTAACCTATCTATCTGCTTGAATGTGTTATCATTATTGATTGTATGTTCGGTAAATCGAAAGTGAAGGATCAAAGTTTTCTTGTTATTATCTACTATTAAGTTGAGCCTCTAAAAAAAGCAGATTGCTTGCAGGAGGCATATGTGAAAGCATTGGGGAGAGGTTTCTCAGGTGCACCTTTCAAGACGTTTACAGTTTGTTTTGGGAGTGCTTTTGGAGAAAGCCCTCACCTCTCTCGAAATTCAAATACTGAGGTATGACACAGTTACTTTTGATCAAGTTTGGTAACTTTTTCAAATGAGCTTTCCTTAATCCAAAATAAATAACTATCACGAATGGGCTTACATTCGAACTGAAAAAGACAGAAATGTTATTGTTAAATGGTGATGGATTAATTTGCACATACATACTTTACTCTCCCTTGGTGTGCTATTAATAAGACATTATTGACTTGGAAAAAGAATGTCAAATGGTGATGTGTCGTAGAGGTGGTCTGTGGGTTTAGCTAAGTTTTTCAAATTCAGCAAAAAAGAGGTCATGCTACGACCCGACCAATACTTAATGCGGATAAAAAACGGGTTAACCGGCGTATAATATGGATATCCATATTATCCTTCTTGAGTGTGATCACTTTTGGGAGAATTCCTAGGCTCCCAAACTTGAGGAATCCCCAATTTGAGGCTTTACAAATGTAAAAGTTAAACCCATTAGTTATCTATTTTCTAAATGGATAATATGTTTCTTATCCATATTATTCAACCCATTTTTTAGTGGATAATATGGATGGATAACTGTTTTCTTTTAATCATTTTGCCACCACTACGTGTAACATTAGCCAATACTTGAGCTCTTGAAACAGGCAGAACGAAATTTAGTCCTTGCCCAACAGGACACTTTCCCAATTTGCAACTTTTTTCCTGATTATTTTACCCACAACTTCTTAAACAAGCACCGGGGTCTCTTCTGTTACTTTCCCAGCCTAATAATAGCTTCATTCAAATAGAGTATATTTATACCTTAGGGTTTGAGTGAATGCTTTTATTGATAAACATACTTTATTTCAGGCATCTGAAATATCAGTGGATATGTTTGATGATCACAGTGATCTAACAAGCAATTGGCAGTTTATGCTCCTGGAGTTGGCTGGTTCTCATTATGCTGCCATTTGCACAGAAAAGGATGTCACAAGTGAAGGTTAGCAAGTTATATTTTTCTTTTATGAGTTATAGAATTATAACAAAGAAGAACCCTTAACATGTTGTTGATTTAGGTAATAAGAATGGTCCTATGAAGTTAACAGTATGGAAGACAATTCCATTTGTTGAAGACAAGTGTGTTTCTGGAACAGAGGCAGTTCGTGTACTTAGTGGCTTTAGATAATACATATTACATGCTCCTTGCTCCGTTGAAAAGTTCCATCGATGCATTGGATGTCTATATATCGTATCCCACATGGAAAATTTTGTATTCTTCACCATGTTTGTGATATAATTTGAAATCTGCCAACTCAATGGTAACTCTGTCTTCTTTTGTGGGTAGCAGTCTCTGTGTTATGACATGACAACTGCATATTGGTGCTAAAATTCTTTCAGTTAGTATTGGCTGAAAGCAATGTGATCATGCCACCTAAAAACGGGCAGCCCGGTGCACTAAGCTCCCGCTATGCGCGGGGTCCGGGGAAGGACCGGACCGCAAGGGCATTTCTGTAAGAGGCTGTTTCCTCGGCTTGAACCCATGACCCCCTGGTCACATGGCAAAAACTTTACCAGTTACGCCAAGGCTCCCTTTCTGTGATCACGCCATCTGAAATTGGTATTTTTTTTCCTTTTTGTAATAAAGGTTGTGTCCGGTCTAGCTTACTCGCACACCAACTAATTTACAGGTTATCTGTCACCTTTCATCAGTATAAGTATTGACTACCTCTATCTATCAAGGCTAAAGTAAACAAGAAGAAAATCACGTAACTTTTTTTTGCCTGTGATTTGAAACCTGGTCTTCCATGGTCCATTCAAACTTCATTGATTGCTAGGCTAGGTTCTAGGGATGGATGGCCGGGTGACAGTGGATGTGTAATCGGTAAAGTTGATGCCATGTAATCAAGAGATCACATGTTCAAGTCGTGGAAAGTGGAAACAACCTCTTGTAGAAATGCAGGATAAGACTGTGTATATAGACCCTTGTGGTCCGGCCCATCTCCGGACTAGGCACATAGCGGGAGTTTAGTGCATCGGACTGCACTTTTTAGAAGCAAATGGAAAAGCAAGCAACTATAGTGTTTTTCTAATGAGGTGTTTGACCAAGAAGTAGATTCATATGATTATGCTCGCAATATTACTTCTAAGATTATCTGATTGTATGTTATGGATCTTATAGCTTGTTTAGCCTTTTCGCCAAAATTGCTTCTTTTTTGGCCAAAAGTATTTTTTTTCTCAAAAATTAAGGTATGTTGCCAAGCTTTTAGAAGGAAAAAAGTGCTTTTGAGTAGAAACAGAAGCAGTTTTTGAGAAGTAAAAAAAAGTAGTTTCTTCCGAAAACTATTTTGAAAAGCAATTTTGAGAAAGATACACTTATAAACACTTTTTAAAAGCTTGACAAACACTAATTGCTGCTTAAAGTACTTTTCATATTGAATAGCCAAACACAAACTGTTTCTTACCGAAAGTACTTTTAAGAAAAATATTTTTGAGAAAAGCACTTATCAAAATAAGTTGATTTTAGAAGCACGGCCAAACATGCTATTAGTGATATTAAGCATTGAGGAGATATTTTAATTTTTAATTTTTTTGGTTTCTTTACCACTCTCCAGACTGATAAAATTTCGTATTCAATCTTGGGCCAACAACCTCCAGTATTAGCAACACTAAAATTTGCATTTTTATGATCTCTTTGTTTTTTTCTTTTGATAGAAAAGATGGTGCAATTTTCATCTATGCTATGGTAACTCTTACCTCATACTTGTTGATCTTTACCATTGCACCTCAGATTGGATGACAAAGCTCTCCTTGTTTCGAGGGGTTAGTGATAAAATATCTCTATTATTGACTGCTTACATCAGTTCATAAATTTAGAAGTTAGATCATATTTACGGATTGTGCATTATGAGGAAATTCCTAAAGCAACAAACATTGACTACATCACTAAATGGTAGTATGTGATAATAGTCAACATTTGAACAAGCAAGTTTGTTGATAGATACTCTTGGAAAATAAGTTCTTTCCTTTCCCTGTTTGACTGGGCAAGTCATTACAAAGAGTAGAGAAACGTTGATACAAATATCCATTATTGTCACAAATTAAATGGAACCTCAATGTTAAAGGGCATCCCGCATTAACGCATTTGTGGCCGCTTTCTTGGCTCGAACCCGTAACCTATATAGGTCGCGCGAAAATTAACTTTACCATTTAACATTCACAAATTAAATGTAACTTAGAATGTTAATTTGTCTTTATCATTGTTCGTTTTTTGTTTCTTCATAAAGAAAACCATGAATGGATCCAAAATTCTCAAATGATAAACGGAGTGAGTATATATAAAATTTATTTACTTATGTTAAATTTGAACTGCAAACGTAAAATAAATGAAAACTGAAGAGATATCTTTACTATTCTGTTTTAAAATTTGACATAGTTACGAATAAATGAAGAAATATCTCTGACTCTGACATATAAAACTTATGAAATTATTTGGCATATGGTGGTGCTTCCGTACAAATGGTCATAGAGTTGGCATATGCATTGCTGTCAAAGGAAATGGATCAGTCACCATTTGTCCAAATTAAAATCTGTCCTGAATCTGGCTAAAAGTAACCTGTTATCAATAATTAACTATTGCTTAGTTGGTGTTGGAAATCCAATCAGTCCTTCAATTAATATAATGGTTATTGTCTGTATATATAATGGTTATAACTGGGGGTGTTAATTAAAACCCGAAAAATCGAACCAAACGGACCAAAAAAATCGATAACTTTTAGGTTTGGTTTGATTTTGGTTTTGAATTTTAAAAACTGATTAAATTTGGTTTGGTTTTGGTTTTAATAAAAAAACAACCGGAAAAAACCGAATCAAACCGGCTATAGAAGTAGCTATTTAAATTTATTATTACACCTAAATGTATGTATATTTTTATATAAAATTTCTAAAATTTTATGGTAGATATTCATATTTTTAGTCTAGTTTTTTGCTATTATAATAATCTATTTCTTTGCCTTTACATTCTAATTTGATTGATAGTTTTCTTTTGCTAAGTACAAGAATTTATTTCATGTTAAAATAATCTATTTTTATTGAGTACCAAATTATTCATCACTATTTGATTCAATTATTATCAATATATCTTGGTAAACGATAGCTTTCTCAAACAACAATTAGTTTGATAGTGTTACATTGAAATGTAGTCTTCGGAATTTGGGCCTGGTAGTGTGTCTCATATTTAAGAAAAAATCGATAAATAACGAAAAAGCCGAAAAACCGAATCAATAAAAACAAACTTAATAGGTTTGGTTGGTTCCAATATTTGAAAAATCGACTTACTTGGTTTGGTTTCTTTTTAGGGAAAAAATCGATCCATACCGTCCCTAACTATAACTGTAAAGGGAAGTTGGAATAGTTCTTAATGAAACTGCACTCTAAGAGGTCGTTTGGTTGGAAAGAAATTATTCCAAGACTAATTATCTCGGGATTATTTATTCCACGTTTTTATAAGGATAAAACAACACTACGATCCCGGGATTAATTATACCACATGTAGGCATATAAATTTTATCGAAATTAAATCCGATAAAATAATTTGGATTATATATCAAATATATTTGTCCAAATAAATATTACGGGCTACTATAATTGGATTAATTATATAAATTCAATATATATAAATTAAATAAATAAGCCTTAATCCATTGAGTTAGCCCATTTAATTGGGCTAAAGTGATGAGCCCACTTTATTAGGCTCAATATGCCATCTTCCTAGAGGCCCAGTTCGGTGCCACATGTCAAATGACGTGGCATGCCACGTCAAATGGAAGGGTCAATGGGATCATGCCACATGTCAAAATGACACGGCATGCCAAGTCAAATTAAAGGACCAATGAAACTGCGCCACGTGTGCAAGTGACATGTTCTGGCCAATCAAATGCGGCCATGTCACACTTCAATTTGATTGGTCGGAAAGAGTTTGCTCTTATCACAACTCTTCCCTCCTACAACTATAAATAGGGGTCTTCATAACTCAGAAAAGACACCAGAAATTATAACAAGAAGCAAGAGGGAGCTCGTGGATCAAACGCCGCAAATTTCTCTACAAGTTTCAAGTTTCAAACAATCAAGTTCAAGTTCAATAAATCAAGTTCAAGCTCAAGAACGAAGAACAATTCAAGTATTCAAGATCAAGAACGAAGTCAAATCAAATACAAGGCGTTCAAAATCAAGGCTACTTGTTCGTGATACAATTCGTGGCAACAATCAAAGTGTTCGCGACGGATAAATCAAATTCAAATTCGAGATCAAGCTCAAAGGCCCTTGAATTTATACTAGAAAAGTAGAATCAGAGGATTCATAGAGATTGTAACGCTCAAATATTTGAAATCAAATACTACGATTGTCGCAATATTTTTCGGTCTTGATTTTATTTTCTTGACGCAATTTATTGTCTACAAATTCTGGCACGCCCAGTGGGACAATCTCTACCTCTCATCTCAGCTTTTCAGTCTTTAATTCCAATCACCAAAGTTCAAGAACAACGAAATGGCTTCCAAGAAAACCAACTCCAGCTCATCTTCAGCCAAGGCTGCTAATTCCAAGTTCTATGCTGATGTGGAAGATATACTCGAAGTTACCTTTGGAAGCTTTGGGCCAGTTACGAGGAGCAAGGCAAGCTCGTTAGGACAACAAGCACCCCAAGTGCTTTCTGCATCTACCCCTGTTCTGGGATCTTCATCCTCAAAAGGAGCAAGATCTTCCACGAACGCACCCGGAGGAGGAAGCGATGTTGCTGATAAGATCAAGAAAACTCTTGCTCTGCTTGACCTCTCCGGATCCAAGCATTCTTCTGTGAAGGAAGATGATGACACTTCAAGTGATGGATCCTCCCCACTTACCCCACAGAGCGTGAGCCAATCAAGGATCAATCTGTGTGAAAATTCGTGCTACTCCCCATCGTCCACAACAATCATGCAAGCCATGGTGACAAACACTTCATCTGTGGAGGAGCAGTTGGCAAACCTGACGGAAGCGATTGCCAGCTTGACCAAATACATGCAAAATCAAGATGGTAGAATTGACAAGCTAACAGACAGGGTGGGAATCTTGATGGAAGAAGAATCTACCCATGCACCTGGCAAGCTCCCAGAAGTTCAAGAGATTGATCCTCCCCCAAGACAAGTTGCATCCAATAAGGCTATCCCTATCTCGTCTGAAGGGATGATTCCAATCGATCAACTGAAAGAGTTCATCGAAGGAACTATCAAAAGCAAGTATGAAGTTGCTGCCAAATCTTCTCTTACATACGCGAAGTCGTACACTACAAGGATTGATATGTTGAAGATGCCTGCTGGCTATCAACCTCCAAAATTTCAACAGTTTGATGGAAAAGGCACTCCAAAGCAACATGTGGCGCACTTCGTTGAGACATGCAACAATGCTGGAACTTATGGAGATTTTCTCGTCAAGCAGTTTGTCCGATCATTAAAAGGAAATGCTTTTGATTGGTACACGGACCTCGATGCTGGATCTATTGATAGCTGGGATCAATTAGAGCAAGAATTCCTCAATCGCTTTTATAGCACGAGAAGTACTATGAGTATGATAGAACTCACAAATACTCGTCACGGAAGAGTGAACCAGTTGTCGACTTTATCAATCGTTGGAGAAATGCAAGCCTCAACTGTAAAGACAGGCTTAGTGAAGCCTCTGGCATAGAGATGTGCATCCAAGGTATGCATTGGGTATTGCGTTACATCTTGCAAGGTATCAAGCCTAGCACATTCGAAGAACTTGCAATTCGTGCCCATGACATGGAGTTGAGCATGGCCTCCACCGGAAATGAAAGGTTGCCCATCTATGAACCTCACAAAGGGAATGACAAGCAAGAAGTCAGAAAATGGAGCAAGTTTGTACCAAGACCCGAAAATAAAGAAGCTATGAATGTCAACACATCACCTGCGAGGTTCGCGATGAAAGTGAGCAATAAGCCGAGTACGAGATCCACTCTGTTTCAAGAAAATCCAAGTGGAAAGTTGACTCTAAGAGAAATGCAAGAGAAAGAGTACCCATTTCTGGATTCTGATGTGCCGGCTATCTTTGAAGAACTCCTCGAGTTAAATCTCAATGAGCTTCCGGAGATGAAGCGGCCAAATGAAGCTGGGAGAACAAATGACCCAAATTACTGCAAGTACCATCGACTCGTGAGCCATCCTCTAGAGAAGTGCTTTGTCTTCAAGGACAAAGTCATGGACTTGGCTCGCGAAAAGAAGATCGTGCTTGAAGATGAGAAGGCAAGCACGAACCAAGTTTCTATCACCTTTGGCTCATTCAGTCCGGATGAATTATGCGGTTTTAAAGAAAGTAAAGATGAAAAATTACTGGAAAATCACAAAGTTGAAGACGATCAACCTGAAGACGATGGGGGTTGGACGTTGGTAACTCTTCGTAGGCACCACAAAAAGAGCCCACGAAAAGAATTAGTAGAACAACCAACAAGAAAAATGGTAGTAAGAAGACTAGGGAGATAGAACCCAATTAAGCACTTGAAGAAAGCGAAAGTGGAGGTGCACCACCCTGAAAAGCCACGACGTCCAGTGACCTTGGAGGAGTTTGTACCAAGTTGGTTCCGCACGAAGATTTCGCATAGGGGTATTGATGCCTCTTGTTGCCACACCGACGAAGGGAAAGAAGAGAGTGATGATCTACCATTGGCACCATCTTCGGAAAAACTCATTGAGTCCACTCCTCAAGAAGTCAATGCTTGTGAGGAAAAAAGTCACATTCACAAATGACAATATTCTGCTAGGTGACACTCCTCATAACCGCCCATTGTACCTGGTTGGCTATATGCGTGATGAAAGGGTAAACCGAATTTTCGTTGATGGAGGATCCTCAGTGAACATTTTGCCAATTCACACTGTGAAACAACTTGATATTCCCATGAACGAACTCTCAGAAAGTCGTTTGATGATCCAAGGATTCAACCAAGGGGGGCAAAGAGCCATAGGCGCGATCAGGCTGGGAATCA